>ML243028.1:3129-39610 GCA_005239495.1 Nicotiana undulata
CCCACCCCTACCCTCTACCCCACCACCCACCCCACCCCCAACCCGCAAAAAAATTGGGCGGGTTGGGTTATGACCTATTGTTTAGCCCATCTTGACCCAGCCCATCTTAGCCCAAGCACACTTTGGCCTGGGTTGGGCAATGACCCATTTATTGACCTAACCCATCTTGACCTGCCCAAATTCAGCTCAACCCGCCCATTTGTCACCCCTAATTTAAACAATGTAATCCGCCCAAGGGAGAGATATCCTTAATTTTAGACTCAAGTAGGAGGCAAGAACTCATTGTGAGGAGACAAGACACCATTAGAGTTTTCTATCTTCGTCTTTCAATTTTTATTTTGAGCTTTATGAATTTCTTTGGATTTTTACTGTTCTTAAGCATGAGTAGCTAAATTTCTTAATCTAAGGTTATTGGTGGAACCAGTTGGGGATGAACTAATTGTAGTATTAATATAGGTCTGTTGGTTGTTTATCTTTATTTGTTCAACTACATTATTGTCGTAGTTGATTGAAGGGCCCTCAATCAATTGTGCCTATTTATTACGTATCTACTTGAGAGAGAGTGCGTATTTAGGTAGTTGTTTGAACAACACCACTCCCGGAGTATAGGCGAGAGTCATAACCGAGGGTTTAGAGGTTGGATTAGAAATAACGATACCTCGGGTGCAATATAAAGTGAGCCGTAATGCAATATAGCTAGCGTAACTTGAGAAAGTGCGTCTAGTAAATTATCATAATTACTTGAGAAAGATTTATGATAACTAGAGTGTTCATGATTGATATAGAGACAACTAAATCAAAACTATAGGAAGTACACAAGAAGAAGTTCACCAACGGAGGAAACCATAACCTTAGACCCTTAATCCAATTGTTTACATCCCATCGTTAGTTAATCTTTAGTTTTTATATTTTTGTTCAACTGTAGTAGTATAAAAATAACATCAAGTGATATTTACAACGTGTGAGAAAGTTGACTACTGAGAATTGATAATCTAACAATAACAGCTGATACGTTGATTCCCTGTGGGATTCAACTCTGGGCATAATACCCAGGATTATATTTGTAACGCTCGCGTTGTCTTTTAGTAGACACAGTTGAGTGTGATCAAATTTTGGCGTTGTTGCCGGGGACTTAACGGTATTATCAGTTGTAGTTGAAGGAAATTCGAAAATTCTTTAGTATAGTCGATTTTCTTTGATTGATTACATATATTGAATTTCTAACGTTTGTGGAATCGGTGGCGCAGGTGCATGCCTAGAAACTACTCGAGAACTGGTGAAGTATTCGAAGCATTTTCAGATCCCGAAAAAGGTTTCAAGGCCTTGAACAGGGCCAACCGTAGAAGCAAACAACAATCAAACATTGAACACATAGAACCAGACATGGCAGAGTTGAATGAGAGAAACAACATTGATGTTGAGGATGGTGTAGTTGACCCAGATACACGGATTGCAGCGCCTCAGGAACCCATTGTACCTGAGGCGCCACTTTACGTCTGGGCACAACCCACAACTGACAACTTGGCAATCGTGATTTTGGTCCCTCAGATTGAATCGGAATATTTTCAGATTACAAACAATATGCTGCACTTGTTGTAGAATAAGGGGCTATTATTGGGGTCATACGTATAGGATCCTCAACAACATTTAAAGAATTTTCCGTCTATCTGCAAGACCCAGGGGCAGCCGAATGTTACTCCGGAGACACTAAGACTGTTATTGTTTCCGTTCTCGGTGACAGGAGTTGCCCAGACTTGGCTCAACTCCCTCCCTATCAACTCTATTGCAACATGGGAGGAGTTGGTAAAGCAATTTCTGAATAAATTCCATCCACCAAACAAAACAGCACAGCAGATTGATGAGATCATAAGCTTTAGGCAGAAGCCCATGGAGACACTGCATGAGACATGGGAACGGTTCAAAGGGATGCTAGTTATTTGTCCTCACCATGGAATTCCTGAGAAAATGTTAGGACATCAATTCTATATGGGTCTCGCTGATGGTGTAAAGTCCAATGTCGATGCTTCAGCTGGTGAAGCATTCCTAAGAAAGACATGGAGAGAGTGACAGATTCTACTTAATACGATGACACAAAATTCAGGTTGGACAACTAGGGGTGCTCCAATTACCCCGATTGTTCACTCAGTGCCATTAGATCCATCCAACACTATGACTGAGAACATGGCTACTTTGATGACACAAATGAGTCTTCTTACGAAAAGGGTAGAGGAGTCAGGGATAAAGCAGCAGGTTCACATTGTGGATACTACCAATGGGGGCTTATGCACATCTTGTATTAGTCAGCCAGTTGGTAATCAAAGGAATGCAGATTGTGATCACCCTCCTTACCCAGAAAACATGAATTATGTGTCAAACTATGGAGGCCAAAGACAGTGGGGACCGAACTGGGGTCAGCAAGTTCAACCATATAGACCTCCTCATCAGCAGCAAAACAACAGAAACATGGGTGCCATGAGACCTCATGGTAATGTGGCACCTTATCAAAGGCCACAAGGGTATAACAATCAGACTCAACATCATGCATACCACCCCCCCCCCTCAGCAACAACATTGGGGAGGCAAGAAGATGGGTTTTCCAGGCTTGAAGCAATGATGCAACAGGTGATTGGGTCAACTGCCAAAATCAGTGAAAGAGTAGCTGCTCATGATTCAGCTATCAAAGATATTGAAGTGCAGTTGGGCCAGATTTCAAATGCAGTGAACAATCGTCCTCATGGAACTCTACCGGAAGACACTCAGGTGAATCCTAAGGACCACGGCCGGAAGCAGATGATGGAAGTGAGTCTCCGCAATGGCAAGGACTTAGACTTGGAACAAGAGTTGGCTCGGGAAAGCAGGCAGGCAGAGACACTAGTGTCAGTGCCAATCGAAATTGATGACTCCATAAACTTGACCAAGGTAACAGTGGAAACTGGTGAGGAAGAATCTAGTGGGCAGAGTGAGGCTAAAAAGGAAGTAGATATAACCCCAGAGCCAGTAGTTGAAGTGGTAGCTGAGAAAAAAAAATCCCAAATCACTGGGAAGAAGAGACCGCCAGCCCCATTCCCTCAAAGGCTGGCCAAATACCAAAAGGATGAGCAGTACAAGAAGTTCTTGGATATGCTGAAGCAGATACAGGTAAACATTCCTCTGATAGATGCTCTGAAAGAGATGCCTGGGTATGCGAAGATGATGAAGGACTTGATTTCCAATAAGTTTGATTTCCAAGACTTGGCGACTATGACTTTGACTCAGACTTGCAGTGTTGTGGTAACATGACCGATAGAAGAAAAGTAGTCTGACCCAGGGAGTTTTACAATTCCCTGCACCATTAGCAATTTTGCTTTTGTCAAAGGACTGTGCGATTTGGGGGACAACATTAATCTAATGCCCCTGGCCATTTATAAGAGATTGGGTATTGGTAGAGCCAGACCAACGTCCATGCTGCTCCAGCTAGCTGACAGGACGGTGAAAAGGTCGTCGGGTATTCTAGATGACGTCTTGGTGCAAGTGGGGAAGTTTGTATTCCCTGCTGATTTTGTGATACTAGACTGTCGTGTGGATGAGGAGATTCCCATAATCTTGGGAAGGCCATTTTTATCCACAGGCAGAGCTCTCATTGATTGTGAGACTTGAGAGCTCAAGATGAGACTTAACGATGAAGAAATCACTTTTAACGTGCAGAAATCCATGAGGCGACCGAGTGAGTTCGCCAACTGTTCTCTAATTGATGTCGTGGATGTGATAGTGGAGGAACATGATGCGTCCTTGACTATTGAGGACTCTCTGGCAGCATGTTTAATGAACTTAGATGATGTAAATAGTGAGGAATTGGTAGAGTGGGTGTTAGCACTGGAAGGTAAAGGGGTCTGGCCGAGGGCTCTCGAGTTTGAACCATTGCACTTAGAGAAAAGGGAGAGCCCGCCAGCCAATCCCTCTGTGGAAGAACCACCCAAACTAGAGTTGAAACCATTGCCAACTCATCTCAGGTACGCATTTCTAGGCCCCAATTCTACGCTACATGTTATTATCTCATCCTGTTTGTAGATGCGCAGGCGAATCAGTTGTTACAGGTACTCTCAGATTGCAAAACTGTCATTGGTTGGACCATGGAAGATAACAAAGGGATCAACCCAGCATATTGCATGCACAAGATTCTCTTGGAAGAGGGACACTGACCTTCCAGGGAACACCAAAGGCGTTTGAACCCAAACATGAAGGAAGTGGTGAAGAAAGATATCATCAAGTGGTTAGATGCGGGAATCATTTTCCCATCTCTGACAGCAGCTGGGTTAGCCCAGTGCAGTGTGTCCCAAAGAAGGGTGGCATGACGGTGGTAAATAATGACAAAAATGAGTTGATATCTACAAGAACCGTCACGGGCTGGAGAATATGCATGGATTACAGGAAGCTGAATCTAGCCACCCGAAAAGACCACTTCCCACTTCCCTTCATTGATCAAATGCTCGACAGGATTGCAAGGAGGTCTCACTTTTGTTTCCTAGACGGGTACTCGGGGTACAACCAGATTTCAATTGCCCCGGAGGATAGGGAAAACACATCCTTCACATTCCCCTACGGGGTGTTTGCCTTCAGGAGGATGCCATTTGGCATTTGCAATGCACCTTCCACATTTCAACGGTGTATGATGTCCATATTCACCGATATGGTGGAAAATATCATGGAGGTATTCATGGATGATTCCTCAGTAGTGGGAAATTCATTCGATGAGTGCCTAGCAAATTTAACCCTTGTCCTAAAGAGATGCATCGAGACGAATCTTGTGCTTAATTGGGAGAAGTGTCATTTTATGGTACAAGAAGGGATCGTCTTGGGGAACTTGGTGTCAAGTAAAGGAATTGAGGTGGACAAAGCCAAAGTAGATGTGATCGAAAAACTTCCACCTCCCACATCGGTCAAAGCTATTCGTAGCTTCCTTGGGCATGCCGGGTTCTACCGGCGATTCATCAAGGACTTCTCCAAGATCGCCAACCCTCTCTGTAAGTTGCTTGAAAAATATAACCCCTTTGTGTTTTCTGATGATTGCAGGGTGGCGTTTGAGGAGCTGAAAAAACGGCTAGTCACAGCACCAATTACCGTTTCCCCCGACTGGGAGCAACCGTTTGAACTCATGTGTGATTCTAGTGAGTACGCAGTGGGAGCCGTGTTGGGTCAATGCAAAGACAAAATCATGCACCCAATTTACTACGCAAGTAGGAATTTGAGTGGTGCTCAGCTATAATACACGGTGACCGAAAAGGAAATGTTGGCAATCGTATTCGCCTTTGACAAGTTCAGGTTTTACTTGATCGGGTCGAAGGTGATAGTGTACACTGATCACGCAACCATCAGATACTTAGTTGATAAGAAAGAGTCCAAGTCGCGCCTAATTTGTTGGGTGCTGCTTCTTCAAGAATTTGGCTTGAGATTCGTGACCACAAGGGCACGGAGAACCAAGTCGCTGACCACTTGTCACGTCTGGAAGGTGCTGAGAATGCGATTGAGTCTGAGTATATTCTGGAAACCTTTCCAGATGAGCAGCTGCTATCCACAAGTGTGGAAGATGTGCCATGGTATGCAAACACTGCAAACTACCTGGCCAGCGGTATTGAACCTTATGAACTCTCCTCTATACAAAAGAAAAGATTTTATCGTGATTGCCGCAATTACTATTGGGATGAACCTCATTTGTTTAGAATATGTATTGATAACATGATCTGGAGGTGTGTCCCCGAGATAGAGCAATTTTCTATTTTGCAGGTCTGTCACGCATCACTATATGGAGGACATTTTGGAGGAGTTCGCACAACAGCGAAGGTTTTGGAGGCCGACTTCTACTGGACAACGGTGTTCAAAGATGCTCACTAGTGGGTGAAGGGCTGTAATGAGTGACAAAGAATGGGGAACATATCCCGTCGACATGAAATTCCCATAAACCCAATACAAGAAGTGGAGGTGTTTGATGTGTGGGGGATCGACTTCATGGGTCCCTTTGTTAGTTCCTATGGCAATAAGTACATACTTGTTGCTGTAGACTACAAGTCTAAATGGGTGAAAGTTGCAGCATTCCCCACCAATGATGCAAGAGTGGTGGTGGGGTTCTTGAAGAAAAACATTTTCACATTCCAAGGGCCATTATTAGTGACGGAGGCACGCACTTCTGCAATCGTGCCTTCGAGAAGTTACTTGCCAAGTATGATGTGCGCCACAAGGTGGCAACACCTTATCACCCGCAAACAAGTGGGCAGGTTGAAGTCTCAAACCGTGAGATAAAGAGTGTGCTGACCAAAACAGTAAATGCCACAAGAACTGATTGGGCGAAGAAACTTGATGATGCACTCTAGGCCTATAGGACCGCATTTAAAACACCAATAGGTATGTCTCTATACAAATTGGTATTTGGTAAGTCCTGTCACTTTCCCGTAGAGTTAGAACATCGAGCCTGGTGGGCATTGAAGCAGTTGAACTTGGATATTTATGATGTGGGTGAAAATCGAGTAACAGAGCTGCATGAGTTGGAGGAATTCTGATATCAAGCATTTGAAAGCTCAAGGTTATATAAGGAGATAATGAAGAGGTTGCACGACAAAAACATCGTGGACCGAAATTTCAAAACCGGAGACAAAGTGTTGCTCTATAATTCACAATTGAGATTGTTTCCGGGTAAGCTTAAGTCCCGATGGTCTGGACCATTCAAAGTGGTCACAGTGTTTCCCTCTAGTTTTGTGGAGATTTCTACTGAAGATGGGTCCAACGCTTTTAAGGTTAGTGGACAAAGATTAAAGCTGTATGTGGGGATGAATGAGACCAAGAAGTTGTCTGTGGTGCATCTTTTTGAGCCACAGAGGTTGAGCGAGCCTTAAATGCGCTCTTTCTGCGTCGTGCCGCGACGTTAAATCAAGTGTTGCATGGGAGGCAACCCATGATAGTAGTGTTTTCTCTCTTTTGATTATGTTGTAACTGATGTACATACGTCTAACAAGTTTTTTTTGAGTGTGTAGGACAAGCTTGGAGGTGTGTTGCGCAAAAGACGGGGTCATAAAACAACTGGGGTCATAAAACAACTCTGGTAAGGTGAAAAACATGTGAAAACACACGAAAAAGTGGGCACAGGCCACCGCGATCGCGGAAGGACCGCAGACCGCGGTGATAACTGGGGAATTATTATTTTTCTCGTACATCCGTCACCGCGGTGCGACCGCGGCAAAATCACCCCCTCTGAATCTCTCACAACCGCGGCGGACCGCGACGCGACCGCGGTGAAAAGACCCCTCTGAATCTCTCGCAACCGCGGTGAAAATACCCCTCTGAATCTCTCACGACCGCGGCGCGACCGCGGTCATTTCTCACCTCCCTGAACCCACCGCGGCAGGCCAATTTCTGCCCAGGTAAGTTTTCTTTTAAGTTATTTTTTTTTTCTTCTTTTTTTTCTTTTCTTTTATTTTCCTTTTAACTTTACCCTACCCATTAACCCACTTTCCCCTTATTTCTCACCCCTCCTCTTCTCCCCCAAAACCCATGCCCCTCTCCTTCTACCCCAAATCCCACGCCCTCCCCCCACAGAAAATCAAGACTCTTCCCCCTCCCTCCCTCCCCTTTCAACCTCTATTGATGTCCTCTCCATCTTCCCTCAAGTAAGTATTTCTTTTTCTCTTCTTATTTCTAATTTTTTTGCTTTTAGCTTTCGATTGTGTAGTAGATAGTTGTTGTATTGTTGTGTAATGGTAGTTCTCCACCACCTCTTACTTGTTTTTGGTGGGTGTGTCCATCCATTGTGTGATGTTGGTTGGGTGGTGTATGTTTGACTATGGTGGAAGAATTTTGTGTAGTAGGGATGAGATTGGTGCTTGGTTGTGTTGAATGTTGGGGAAAATTAGTATCGATGGGGCCTATGTATGCTTATTACCAATTATGCCCACATATTATTTGTAAAGTAGCCCCATTGAGCAAGTTTGTGAGGTTTGTGACCTTCGTGATGGTGAAGTCTGAGTAATCACCCGATAGGCACACATTTTGGGCACTCTCTCACTATTGTCCATCTTATCACATGTATCATGGCCTATTCACGAAAGAGACGGAACACTGAGGGCACCAGTCGGTATGACTCAACCCGATTTGTGTACAAGGCTACTGAGGACCGGTATGAGGGTAAGTCCACAAGGAATATGGTCCATGAGGTGCCAGTTGACAGGGCTGCTTTACAGCATGAGAGCCCAGCAATGTTCAAAGAAATTCAAAGGCGCCAGTTGGGTATATTCTTTGAAGACCCGGAGGAAGCCAAAATTCTTATGGTCCAGGAGTTTTATGCTAACTGCCCGGAGCATGTGCACCGGGTTGTCTCTGTCAGGAGGACAAGGATGGATGCCTCACTTGAGTCTATACGTCGGGCTTACAGGTTGCCGACCTTCTTGGGGGATGTTGATCCCTACCAAGCCCAGCAGACACCACCAGTCAAGTAGCCCATGCTCGTGCATTCGATTTGCGTGGGAGGGGAGCCCACATGGGAAAAAGAGGGAATCACACTGAACTCCAACTCCTTCACCTGGGAGGCCAAGTGTTGGTTCACAATTATCTGCAACCGCCTTCTACCCACCAGCAATACCACCGATGTCAGCCCCCCTCGGGCGGTGATGGTGTGGTGCTTCGTCAACAAGTTGGACTTTGATATCGCCCGGGTGCTCCATGATGAGATGTTCATCCGATCGCCTGAGGTAACTAAAGCATTCTACTTCCCTTCCCTTGTGACTCGGCTGTGCAAGATGCCCAATGTACCCGAGAGGCCTGATGACGGAAAATTAGCAAATAAGGCCCCGTTCAGAGCTGGTAAGATCAATATGGGCAAAGAGCAGCCAGTGCCTATAGAGGTGGATGATGAGGATGAGGTCATTCCTGATGTTGCCCCTCCTCGGAGGTCTCATGATGGGGCAGGTCCATATCGACCTCGACCTGGTGCCAGGCTGTCAACTTTGGAGGAGGATGTGGCCGGCTTGCGCACCTCAGTGGATGCACTCCACCCCCGGATGGATGCAATGTCCACCCGACAGGCTAGATCAGAGAAAAGTTTCATGGCGTGGTTCCGTGCATTAGGAAGGGCCTGCAATGTTGACCCGGCCACCGTTTCAGACGACGAGTGAGCACCAGGGAAGTCTCTTTACCCCTCTATGCTTTTATTGTTGCTTGACATGGGGACATGCCAAATTTTTAAGTGTGGGGTGGGGGACTAAATTTTGTTGTTGTATATTTGTGGATAGTTTGTATCTTGTTTTGATTTTGTATGTGAATTGGTTGTTTTCAATTTGTTTGGCTTGGCCCGAAGACGGACACCTTCCAATGGGTCTCTTGAGGGCACTAAGTCAGAAAAAAAACAAAAAAAACAAAAAAAACAAAAAAAACCAGAAAATGTAGTGGACTCTTTCTGATGACGAACTACTTAGGCAGTTTTCTTGAGGGAAATTAGTCCAAAGAAAATACCAAAAAGATTTTTTATTTTCTTTTTAGGTAGTGTAGTAACTCCCCTTTGGTTTTTCTTTTGACCACGGTTCTTTTACAAGGGTTTAGCTTGAACCGGGTATAGTTAGATTTTTTTTCTTTTCTGTAGTTGTTAGGACTCTCTTGGGCAAGGAATTGAATGGCAAGAATTGCAACCCTTAGTGTGTTACACCTGAATACCGAAGATCTTAGGGTGTGACGCTTAGGCTCTTTTGTTGACTCGTGTAGAATGCCTTAATTTTGCATATTGTAACTGGCTTGAATACTCTTTGAGGTGTTTTGATGAACCAATTCAGATTGGATTATGTGCCATGTGCGCGTGAGTTATTTGTGCATCATATTCTGTGTCTTCATTTGATACCTAGAACTTGCCCTGTGTGTGTATAAAACGAAATAGAAGTTTGCTCAGTCTTAGAAAGGATATAAGAATTTCTTTGTGAAGCCAAACATAAATGTATATCCACCTGAAAGCAATTAACGATAGTTAACCCATTTGAGCTTATAAGTCTGTTGTTTGAATAGCTTGTCTGTTTGAACCCTGTACCTACCTTGATCACTTGAATTGTTAGCAAATGTGTAAAAGTCAAAGTGTGGGGTGGTGGTTTGGTTTGAAAAGAGAAATAGAAGGAATAGGATGAAAGGTGCAAAAGTGTGAAAGAAATAAAATGCAAAAGTGAAGGCTACTCAGAAAAAAAGAAGAAAAAAAGAGAAAGAGGACAATAAATAATTGCAGTCCTTGATGATTAGTGGCATAGAAAATGAAAGTTGCACCTGAAAAGAGTGGGGTAATTATGAAGCAAAGTGTGGTAAAAGTTCTGGACAACCATGAAAATGGGCTGAATGTTGATGTAAGTGTATTAAAAGTGCTTAGGGAGGTTTGTCTCTATAACCAAATGTATCATATCCGTCCCTTAGCCTACATTAAAACCAAATAAAGACCTATCTATCTTAGACTGAATAGAATCAATTAGTAGAGTATTACACTACGAGCAAGCCTATGGCGTGTCGGTGAGGCATATGCATGTTCTTTTTGAGAGTGAGTGAATTCTTTCTATTTAAAGTTCCTCTTGTTCTTAATATTATCTTTTGTGGGACTACTCTCAATTGTGTGATGTGAGGGCATGTGATTCATGAAGAAAAGGTAAGTCTTGACCTCTGTATAGAGTACTTTGAGGAAGTAAGAATGTGGCATGACATATAGAGTCATCACTTGAGGCATAGATGTTACACGACTAGGTGCAATGTTTGTAAAATATCATGGTGACACTTTAGGGTAATGCTTGAGAATATTAGGCCTTAGAGTGTGGTTTTGCTGCTCGAGGACGAGCAAAGGTTTAAGTGTGGGGTATTGATAATAGGTGAATTAGACTATATTTTCGCCCCTAATGAACCACACTTTAGAATGTTTTTATTGCGAATATTGATAACAAAATGCTCTGATTAATATTTTTCGTGCTTTGCATGATATATTCCATAAGAGGAGACACTTTGGAGCGATTGAAGTCAAATAGGTGAATTTGAGGCCTATCGAGAGTAACCCGTAGGAAAGCACAAGAGAAAGAGATGAAAATCGCTGGAACCTGGTCCACCGCGACCGCGATCGACCGCGGCTGGAGCGCGGTGGAAGAATAACTGAAGCAGAAATAACTTAAGGCCACCGCGGTCGCGCCGCGGTCCTGCCGCGACCGCGGGCGACATCTGACAGGTCTGGAAATTGAAGGACTAAAGTGCAAAACACGAGATTAATTTTCCAAAAACCCTATTTAAACATTGTAATCCGCCCAAGAGAGGGATATCCTTAATTTTAGACTCAAGTAGGAGGCAACAACTCATTGTGAGGAGACAAGACACCATTAGAGTTTTCTATCTTCGTCTTTCAATCTTTATTTTGAGCTTTATGAATTTCTTTGGATTTTTACTGTTCTTAAGCATGAGTAGCTAAATTTCTTAATCTAAGGTTGTTGGTGGAACCCGTTGGGGATGAATTAATTGTGGTATTAATATAGTTTTGTTGGTTGTTTATCATTATTTGTTCAACTACATTATTGTTGTAGTTGATTGAAGGGCCCTCAATCAATTGTGCCTATTTATTACGTATCTACTTGAGAGAGAGTGCGTATTTAGGTAGTTGTTTGAACAACACCACTCCCGGAGTATAGGTGAGAGTCATAACCCAGGGTTTAGAGGTTGGATTAGAAATAACGATACCTCGGGTGTAATCTAAAGTGAACCGTAATGCAATATAGCTAGCGTAACTTGAGGAAGTGCGTCTAGTAAATTATCATAATTACTTGAGAAAGATTTATGATAACTAGAGTGTTCATGATTGATATAGAGACAACTAAATCAAAACTATAGGAAGTACACAAGAAGAAGTTCACCAACGGGGGAAATCATAACCTTAGACCCTTAATCCAATTGTTTACATCCCATTATTAGTTAATCTTTAGTTTTTATATTTTTGTTCAACTGTAGAAGTATAAAAACAACACCAAGTGATATTTACAACGTTTGAGAAAGTTGACTAGTGAGAATTGATAATCTAACAATAACATCTGATACGTTGATTTCCTGTGTGATTCGACTCTAGGCATAATACCCTGGATTATATTTGCAACGCCTGCGTTGTCTTTTAGTAAACACAGTTGAGCGTGATCAAATTTTACCACTGCAGTCGAGGATGTTATCGGTATCATATATATAGCACTGCAGTTGAGAATATTATTATATAATATCTATACCACTACAGTTGGGGACATTATTACATATATCTATACCACTACAGTTGGGGACATTATTATTGTATGCACGTATGTATATATACATACCGGCTGAGCTATATTTGGTTGGGAATGGCCTAATGTGGCATATCTAATGTATTATGATTACCATCATCGAGCTATAACCAGTTGGGAACGGCCCAGTGTGGCATACATAATATATTATAAGTCAAAGAATGAACCTAGTGTACGATCATCACAAGCGTTTTAGTGAACGATCCCAAATGTAGCTCCATATAGCAAGATATCATCAGAAAGTCTCAAAAAAATGTTTAGAATTGTACGACTTAATATGAATTCATGTAGGATGTTACAGAATCTTCTGATGTATGTAGTTGATTTCATTCCATTTTTCTCTTGTAGTATGAGTTTTTCTATTTACATATGCTTTTCTGTCTGCCTTACATATTCGGTATAACCTTTCTGTATTGACGTACCTTTGCCGGGGACGTTGTATTTGTCATATTCCACATTACAGGTCCAAATATACAGGTTGGCAGACTTTCTCGCTAAATAGTGGAGATGTTCAGCGGAAGGGTTGTAAGCTCCCTTTCAACCAGGAGTTGAGTCAGACCCGGTGTCCTCATTGATCTTAAAGATTACGGGTAGGTCGGGCATTGTCTCGACGTTGTATCAGTTGTTCAGTTGTAGATATTCATAAAGGCTTCATACGCAGTATTGGTGGGTTTACTTGCATTCAGTTCCACATCTATTTCATGTCTCAGGCCAGTGGACATGGTGGTATATATAAGTCTTTTACATTTTGCATTTGCGTTTCAAGTTATGGCATGTAATCTGTTACAGGTACATGTTAGCTGTATATAGAGCATAGTCCACCCCTTTCAGACTTGGGTGTGACACATGCTTCCCATAAATACTTAGTTGGATAATTTATATTCTTATAATCTATTTCGATGGCATTTTTTTGGTTGATATCGTAGCAACAACTTTTGAGGGAGTCCCGCCCACGAGTTTGTTATTATGGTTTTTATTTCATGAATATAACTTTTCATCCCATCTACTTGAGTACGCATGAGCTTATATGGAAGAGCTTACTTTGTAAAACAGCAGAAGAATTACACCCATATGGTAGGATTCTGGAACATTAAGTTGACCTAACAGAAGAAAGAAGTAATAGACAAAATTCAGCTTTCAACTGAACATTGCTACTTAAACAATAAATCTTCATCACGTGATTAGAGTGAATAAAAAGATCAGGCCTGGACCTAATTTATTCAATATAAAGGAAGGGATTAGGCAGAACAATTATACTATGACTGCCCAAAAATTATTTTCCAACTACTGAGACCTCCACATATGCACCGTTTTCTTATGCTATTTCTGGGCAGTATGTGCGTCAAGCTCTTTGTGAAAGTTACAGATGAGCTCTGGATACTTGGTGGCTGATAATTTTGGAGTTCTTTGGAGATTAGTGTAGTTGACATAGTGAAGTCCAAATCTTATGGTATATCCCTCTAGCCACTCAAAGTTATCAAGAAGGGACCAAACAAAGTACCCTCTTACATCTGCACCTTTCTTGATTGCATTTGCCAATGAATTTAAGTAGCTCTGCAAGTATTTCACTCTATCAACATCATTCAAGGTATCTTCTATAGAAGAACTATTCCCAGCATAGCCTGTAACATTGCTAGTTATGTTAGTAGATGTATCAAATTGCATTCGCTCATCTAATTAGTTGATGAAATGTATCTCATTCTAATGGACAAGAATGTGAAAATATTTTTCTTACCATTTTCAGTGATAAACATAGGAGTATTGTTATATCTGTCCTTTACATACATCACAACTTTTTCAATCCCTTGTGGGTACACAAATTGCCAGTCCACTTCCCCCTGATTCATTAAAAAAAATACTTTAGCAGTGTAGAAAGTGCAAGTAATAATTTAGAGATGAGAATACTGAAACATACAGGTTCCCCAATGTAGACACCGTCTCTTTGTGTAGTCGATAAATAAGAACCCTCTGACCAAGAGTTTCCATGTTCACAGGGAGAATATAAGCAATCTTTGATATAGACAGCCGAATAATGATTGATGCCAATGAAATCTAGGCCATAACTCAACATTCTCAAATCAATCACTGAAAATTTTGGAAGATTAGATCCCAAAATTTGTACCATTTCTTCAGGATATCTTCCTAATATAATAGGGTCTAAAAACCTGCATGGGGGTACTTAGTCAAAAACATTCGTTTTCTCTCTTTGCGATGCATAAATACCAGATCGTAGAACCAAATTACTTATATAGAAGGCTTACCAATTGGTATAGAATGATCGAGCTCTTTCAGCTGCAGCTATGTCTACTGAGGAATTGCTAAACGGTTCATACCATTCGATACCCATAGTAATGCCAATCATGCCTCCTTGGCGTTTCTGAAAAGCAGCAGAAAATAGACTATATTACTGATATCTTTTTGGGTATTCTAATGAAATGAAGGAATCAAAAGTAAAAGATCCCAAACAAGAAAAAAAGAAAGAAAGTGGGATTACTATATTATGGTGATTTGATATATAACATAAAGGAGGGAGTTTCCAAGGATAAATTTTTCACTTCTAGTCTTTTAAATATACAATTTTTCTATTTTACTTCACCAAAAATAGTTAGAGACTGATGATGATGTCTTGTTTTACCTAGTGTTCCCTTTCCTTTCTTTACACAAGCCAACAGTAGCATTGCACTAGAAGAGTAATTACTATGATAATGGAGAAAAGGGAAAGAACCGTAAAAAAAAAACCTGATATGTGGTGCGGTAAATGCGGACAACAGCTGCATGAGATAGGATCATATTGTGAGCTGCAATGAAGGGTTCGATTTCTGAATTCCCACCAGCAGTACAATTCCCAAATATACCAGAGCATCGAGCTGGAGGGTAACTCCCATCTCTATAGCCACTAATGGCCACGAAGCTAGCCTCATTCATCGTTGTCCAATATTTAACTCTATCTCCGAAGTAGTTGAAGCATATTCTTGCAAAATAGCTGAAATCAACCCTGAAACAAAGCCCACCAACTCGAATGTAACTTGTTCATCTTCTTGGGTCTACCACTAGCTTTTAGTATAAGAGGGGCCCAACTACTTAATGGTAAAGTCCCGTAAGTTTTTGGACTAATTAAAATATTAATGATGCCATTAATTAAAGTGAGCATGAGTTGTACCTGGTCCACAAATTGGGATGTATTCATAGTAGCTTACTAGTTAGAAGTGAGATGGCCAATAAGTTAAAAATTAAGTTAATTGATGACTCTAGTAACTTCATTGAGTTAATATATACCTTAGAAAGGAGTAAGTTAGAAATTGTTATAACAAGATTGATCTTATATACAAATCATGTTGGTTGATTTAATTGTATGTGCTTGATGTCTTTTAAGTAATTGGAGTGCGAGGTAGATGT
This sequence comes from Nicotiana undulata, assembly GCA_005239495.1. Taxonomy (NCBI): domain Eukaryota; kingdom Viridiplantae; phylum Streptophyta; class Magnoliopsida; order Solanales; family Solanaceae; genus Nicotiana; species Nicotiana undulata. The sequence goes on from ML243028.1 coordinate 18,810, forward strand.
AAGTTGATATGTATGTCCCTTTAAAGTATTTTTTATGAAAAATACATATTTCCTAAGATATAGAAAATGTTTAGAAATGTTAATTATATGTAGAATGCATGATCTTATAAATGTTTTAATTAAGATATGTATAATGCATGTTCGTTTCATGGATAGATGTTTACTTGATACACAGTTTAAAGCATTGGGATGTGACACTTACCGTATACGTGGACTTAGCCAACCACCATATCTGTCCTCAAGTTCTTGTGGTATGTCATAATGTGTTAATGTGACAAACGGTTGGATCCCTGAACTCATAGCAAATAACGAACTCAACTTTTTTCTTCTTTTCTACATTTTGGATTATCTAAATAGCAAGAGAAGCAGAACTGACCTTTCTGTAGGAGTGCATCAATGAGCTTACTGTAGTACTCAATTCCGGCCATATTAACTCTTCCAAATCTGCCCTCTGAATTAAGAAGAAAAAAAAAAAGAATCTTATCGTAAATGACAGTTAGGAGTTTATTTGTTTATGATATGATGAAGGAAAGAGAGGTTATATATAACTTACTAGGTAGAATTCTTGTCCATGAGATAGAGAAACGAAAGCTATTCACACCCATATTTGCCATGAGTTTGACGTCCTCCTGTTTTCAGAAATTACTAATTAATTTTTGAAGCATTTAAAAAAAAAAAAAAAAGGCTGAGCATCATCTAGATTACCAAATAACGATGGTAGTGATCAACAGCAACATCTCCATTGCTTCCATCCTTAACATGACCTGCAACAACACCAAAATAGTTTATAAATTACATGAGTTCATTTTCCTCTATTTGTTGTTGCTTGAATTGGTAGCCTAAAAACGCAGTAATTAAATAGAATTTGTGTTGCAAACATTGAAAGAAATTAACATTATTCTGAAAGCTCACCGGCAGCTTCATGGGTAAAAACGTCCCAGTTGCTGAGGCCTTTCCCATCACTGAGGAAAGCTCCTTCATACTGCAGAGAAGCAAAAAAAGAAGAGCTAGCGGTTAAAAACAAGAATATGGGAAAAAAGAGCTAGGAACAACTGTACAAGAAGAACCTGGTAAGATGAAGAGGCCGTTCCAAACAAGAAATTGCTTGACAATGAAACTTGGTTTGTTAGATGACATGACACCATGAAACTAGAAAAGAATATACAAATTGCTAAGCAGGTGTGCCAAAACACTGCTGGTTCCATGTTAGTAAATCAAAAGTACACTTCCTTTTTCAGTGGAAATGACGAGAGAGAAAAGGCAAGAAGAGAAAGCAACATCACTCACGTTTAAATAGAAATAATCTAGAGAAAATGGTCAGAAATATCACAATGAGCACATGACTATTCCACATAAGCACCAACTCTGTCGCAGTGCGCTAACGTAAATAAAAAATTCAGCACATGCTTAAATATATTCTTTTCTCCAACCTTAACACCAAAATGGTGCAGCACCAAATTTACCCCAACTTACACTATATTTTGCACCAAAAAACTATATTCCTTTACATATTTTTTCTCTCTTATATATTATATTATTATCTTCTATTTCTTTCTTTATTTTTTATTTCCTTCAAACAAATTCTTTCTTTTTTCTTTTTTTCATATTCATCACATATAATTCACATTCACCACTTATATAATCATTTATAACAAAATTATTTTAAAGAATAAATCAACTAAAAGTGAAATCATTGATAAAAGATAATTAAACTAATATTATATCATAATAAATTTAATTTAAGTACCACATAAATATTTAACTTTCGCCTCTATTCTCCCATAAATGCTCGATTAATGCATTACGAAGTGCGAAATGCGCATATTTATCCTTAATGTTTTTGTGTCTAGCTAAAAATTGTTCAAATCGATTATCTTCATCTACTGTCATTTCTACCGTAGGAGCTGGACATTCACGTGCATCTTGAATTGGTGCATTAAGATCACTCTCGTCTTCAATTATCATGTTGTGCAGTATAATACATGTGGTCATTATATCATGTAGCACATCTTTTCTCCAAAAACGCGACGGACCTGCAACATATTAAGATAAGATATTTCTTTTTTTTTTTTAAAAGAGATAATGCAAAGATAATTCGGAAATCCATCCTATGGTTGATAATGGAATGAAATCCAATCTGACGGTTCATATTAAGATAAGAGATTTCTTTTTCTTTTTTTTAAATAATGTAGAAATAATTCGAAAAAATATCCTACTGTTGATAATGGGATGAAATCCAATCTGACGATTTATAATTGGTGTAAGGTTGGAGATGCTCTCAATACCAAATTAATACATTGTCTGCTCATGAGTTGCATTTATTAAACATTGCACAGTTCGACACAATAATATTTCTTACCAAAATGAGAAGGATACCTATAGTATATGTCTTTGTTTCATTTTCAACATCAGAATATAAAAATATTCCTTATGTCACCCCCCCCCCCCCCCCCCCCCCCCCCCGGGTCCAATTTTACTTCCCTTTTACTGTTAACCGGTATTCCTTTTCTTTTGTCGGGACATCTTAATTAACTTTTAATAATACACGAAATTGTTTTTCAATTATATGACACCTCAAAATAAAAGAGAATATAATTTTTTTTTTCCTTTTAAACATTGGTGGATTTGTAGGGATATGTCACGTGAATGGCACATTTTATGTTTGATGCTGTTAGCTTCTTGACAGAAAACTAACGGAGGGATGTACATTATCACATACTTTTATGTATTGGTTTAGTTCATATTTCTTGTTTACTTTTGTCAACAAAAAATTAAGAAGATGTAGAAATATGTTAATAAGCTAAGGTCAAAGTAATATTATAAAACAAGAAAATAGATAAGAAATGTGGAGAGAAAGAGAGAACTATCTTATTTCTTCCATGTATTCAAATGTGTACAATATCACTTTTCATCCTCTATTTATAGTATTACATAGTGGTATACAAAAGAATTCCATAAACATGACATTAAGTATTTGAGATCATGTAGGAAGATCATGGGGGGGATTATAGAGGTACGAGAGTTACAACCATAAGTATTGGAGTAGTGAGAGTTATGGAGATAATGGAGAGGAGTAGTGGGTGTTATAGGAGTTATGGACATCTACCATATACTAATGTTTTATAACACTCCCCCTTGGATGTCCATAGATAATGTGCCTCATTAAAACCTTACTAGGAAAAAACCCTGTGGGAAAACATCTTAGTGAAGGAAAAGAGTACACATATTTTGTAATACGCATTGTTTGCTCCCTCGTTAAAACCTTGTTAGGAAAACCCAGTGGCATAAAACCTCAGCTAAGAAAAAAAGAATGTAGCGCGTATCTTACTCCCCCTAATGAAAATATCACTTTATTTCTCGCAGACGATGAATTCCAAGCTTGTATAACAACTTCTCTAATATTGAGATCGACAATGCCTTGTGAAAAAGTTTGTCAAATTATCACTTGAACGGATTTGTTGAACATCTATTTCATCATTCTGTTGAAGATTGTGTCTGACAAAGATCTTTGATGAAATATATGGTTTGTTGTGTCTCCTTCAATATGTCCTTCTTTCAATTGAGCTATGCATCCAGTATCGTCTTCAATGTAATTGGAATCTTGTTGAATATCATAATATGCCCCTCACAGAAAAATAGATTATCTGAACAACGAACTATGTCATGTATTTGTATAACCAACAAAACCTTGACAATATTTGTTAGAATAAACAAATCTATATCAGCGATTCATTTTGCAATATAACATTAATCGTATTTCAATATATCAACGTATGACTAAAACTATATCTTGCATGAATATTGTTATACTTATGGTTTTAGCAAGATACATTAGTGCACTAATCGCACTAGACACAAAAGCAAATCATGTACGTCATGATTGGTCTAATCCACATAAGGATTTTATTAAGCTTTATTTAATAAGTTTCTTGGGAACCTTACTAAGCTTCAGAACAATGTAAATACTTCAAGGATTTACATTATAGGCATATCAAGTTTTTCATGTATTGTCAAATTAAAACCAGAAAACAATTTCATCCACCACAGGAGAACATATCTCCATGTAATTAATTCCAGGATACCCGTCTAACTTTATATTTTTCAGGTGAAGTCAATTTTCATTACGCATTTTTCATTTGGCCAATCATTTATCTGTCCAAATTCCATGACAGATTTGAGCTCAAGATCCTCGTCAATATTAATAAAATTGAACGCCACATTATATCAACAATATTGTCAATGATCATTTTACATCGATTCCATCATCACACAATAAAGACATAACTTATCGAGATCTCATTATTTTCAGGTACCTGGGCCTCTTCCGTGAGGTTTTATAGACTGTTATGTCGTGGTGCTCTTTTAAAGCACTTGCCTCCTTATTATGACCATCTTGATCATTTGTTGCACTCCTTCTTTAAGGAGTTTTATCTTTGGAACCAATTAGTCTATTATGCTTTATGCATGTCATATACTCTGTCCATCATTGACGTTATTTTAGTTGGAGCATTAGCGACTGAAATATGACCTTTAGCTTTGGGTCAGCAAATGCACCTGGCAATAATTTGCAAATGAATTATCACTTGAACTTCAAGTTCACATTTTTCTTGTACGAGGATCTAAGTCCACTCATAATAATTCATTCCATGTATTACTTTTTTAGCTGCCCATTTTTTCCCCTAATGCTGGGATCATCAACACATATCCTCAACTTTCTTTTAGGACCCATCTTTGTGCATTATGATGGAACAATTAAATCATATAACACATCCATATTTCAAGATGAAAATTATGTGGTTCCTGACCCTAAACCAATTCTGATAGGCAGAATTTATCATAATTTGGCTAGATGCGTATAAGTGTTATTGTATGTTAAATAATATATCTCATAATCAATGATTTAGCTATAATTGGAAGCATACAATTTCTGCTAAACCAATTTGGATTTAAACCAACATTATCAAGATAAATTATCATAGTTTATATTCTGGAATTGTGCTATAATAAATTGAACAATTAACCTTGCAAAATCCAAACTGCAAGTTGATAACAAACGCACATGTGGCCATGCAATAGATGCATCTATTATAATCATATAATAGTAAACGGTCCACATGGCAGGTGACTGGGCCAATATATATATCACCTTTTATTCATTCCAGAAATCAAGGGATTTAACCCCAACCTTAACTGGTACATATGAGAACAAGCAGCACAAGAGAATTCTTGAAGAATCTTCTATTTCTTCAATATATGCCAATGTGAATTCTCAATCAATTTTTGCTTCATAACTGAATCGGGATGACCAACCGGTCATGAAAACTAATATTTATTTCAGTAAATATTTAATTTATTATGGCATGTGATTCCATCGTCATGCTTATACATCTGTAGTACAAATAAAAGAAAAATCGGGTAACCTTTCATATTTTTCCGGTATGATTATAGTAATATGAAGATATTCAATCTTCCTTTCATTTATAGTCTCAAATGCCAACCACTTTGGCTAATATGTTTGAAACTCAAAAAGTTTCTTTTGAGACTTACTATAATTTCATGAACAATTTCATTTATCCAGGTAGTAACAAATCAGTCTTCCAGAGCTCTTAACTTTTTATACTACAAGATCTTTTGTCATACCATCCATACGGTGAATGTCTCTGTTACAGAGAAAATTATTTTATAGTAATTATCATGGTCAAAATCATCATAAGCAAAATTATTTATTGCTTAATTTTGCCTTAAATAACTTTTTATAAGACATGGCAAAATACTTTTGGCGCACCACATATTCGCGACTAATGACATAGTCATGTAACCATACAATAATGTTCATTATCTTTATTTCTCTCAAACCTCCCAGTAGATGTGAGTTATAATATTTATCCAACCATGTATAAGCACATTCTTATGCATAATTTATATCACATGTATATTTTCACATTCACTTTCAAGAATGAGTCTGCATCTGCAATGCTTGTCACAAGTCGCATTCTTTTAAAAAATGGACTATAATCGTCTCAGTGTGCCTCATATTTCCAGACCATATTGATACACAACTCCTTCACCTTTGAAGGATTATTTTGAGAACCTTTATTGTTCTCCTTTTTACATTTGCCATAGTGATGACAATATTATTTTGGATTTTGGCACACACACGTTCATTGGTCAATCAGTTGTCTTCATTTAGACTTATTATGCACCATTATCACATTCACTTCAAGAATGGAGCAAATCAAGTGGGACAAGCTTCATGCCTTTTCATGAAAAATACATTATTTCTCTTTAGTCATTATTATATCATCAAATGGTGCATTGGGACTCAAATCCGATGCCTTACCCATATAAATGTATGTTAGGCCATAATGAGTTGGGACTCAAATCTAACTCTTATCATCATAGTGCACCAGGACTCATCCCGGTGTCTTACCCTTATACTATGCCATAAAAAGTCTAAGTGGACTGACCCTTAAGCCTTTCATGATATACTACTTTATAATAATCAGTTATTTTTGCCCGAACTTTAATGAAAGTTCACATTTATATTTTTCACGAACACTCACATGATCAAATATAGGGAATAAAATTATCTTAGTTATACAAAATTTATTTTGACCACGACATACATTTAAATTCTTGTTAATATTATTTTTAAAGATTAATTAGAAACCTTCTCATAATTAACATTTTCATAATCTCGGCTTGCAAACTGTCGGAGCAGTACATATGGGAGATGATATCAAGGCATCATAATTTACTCTTGTTTGCCACTCGAAAGCAGGTACTCCATATGTATACCTCTGCACAAATGAAATTAAATTGTTAAGTAACACATATTAAACTTAGTTTTAAATATTAATGTAAGTGAATTGCAGAATTTATGGCAACTGAAAAATGATACTCCCTGTATAACAGAAGCCAACACAACATTGATATGACAACGAAATACAAAAAATTTCACAAGCTCAACCAAATTGATTCAAGGTTGTAGCTCCCATGAAAGACTTTCATCTCTTATAAAAAATATAAGAAGAATATAGCAATTCGTGTTGATAACGTATTAAGAAGCTAAGTTCAAAGTAATATTATAAAACAAGAAAATAGACAAGAAATGTGGAGAGAAAGAGAGAACTATCTTATTTCTTCCATGTATTCAAATGTGTACAATATCACTTTTCATCCTCTATTTATAGTATTACATAGAGGAATATATACAAAAGAATGACATAAATATGACATTAAGTATTTGAGATTATGGGAGAAATTATGAAGGTATGAAAATTATAACCATAAGTATTAAAATAATAAGAGTTATAAAAATAATGAGAAGAATAATGAGTGTTATACGAGTTATGGACATTCACCATATACATATGTTTCATAACAAAATAGAAGATACACGACAAAAATCAAGCCTTGTCTTTTGAAATCTTTTCAACAAAGAACAAAAAGATAGTATGATATGTGCTTGGGGAAAGGGCAAAAAAAAAAAAAAAGAAAAAGAGAAATGATATGTGCAGGTAAAATCCACTCAATCAGAAGCCAAAATAGAGGTCAAACAACCTTCATTATTCAGCTTGCACTTGCACCAAAAAACTTGCTCTGTTTGTCGGATGACTAAGCTGATCCTCTTTTGTGGCTTTGTCTAACTCTTCGGTTAAATTAATAAAGCAGTGCAACATATATATTTGGCATGGCTAGTTTCCATTGTTTCATTATTTCATCCAATAAGCAAGACGATGATTACCGTAGATCCTTAGGAAGAGCACTTTCTGCATGACTCATGGCGTATTCAAAATTTGAATAGCACTTTCTGCATTACGATGAGATTGGATCTCAAATTTATATTTGAAGAGTTTAACTTTTAAATGCTTGCACGAATTCATTACACTTTTGAAGTGATATATCCAAAATTAATTTTTATGATGCAATTATAGTTACTTTTCACATTTATATCTATACTCGTGTCGAAAATATTGGGATCAGTTAACCCAATGGCGAAGTCACATGGTCATAAGGGTGGTCAACCACCCTTCCTCAAAAACTTACATTGTATATATAAATAAAATATTGCGTTTAAAAGTATATAATACATGTTAAACACCCTTTGTCAAAACAAAAATTCACTTCTTTCAAATTTAAACACTCTTGACCAAATTCCAAGATTCGCTACTGCTTGAACTCATTGACGATATATTACATTTTCCATTGCTGCTAATTTAATATATACATTTGACTTAAATTATACAAAATTAAATGATGACGGCAGAAGGAGAATATGGATTTCAACGTGTTAGACATTAGAAATGTGAGAACAAACCAAGCTAAAAATTACTTAATTCAAATTCAAGAGGGTGCACAATACATACCCTTCCCTTATTGGTGGACCCAATTCTAAAAAAAGAAAAAGGAAAAATACAACAATGCGAAAAATCGCATAGGAGAATTAAACTGCACTAGGCAAGTTTGGTGCGACGAGCTTTGATTGAGGGGACCGTTGGCGAGTGAATCGATCCTACCTATTTAATATGAGAAACCACTCACCCAACCAACTAAGTCAACCCTTAAGAATGGCCTTCTAAATGTTGTTGCATATATCAATTAAGAGGATTTGAAAATAAACTGTATACCCTATTTACTCTTCCATTGATATTGAATATATGAAAAAAAGGGTTTTAAGGATTATTTTCTTAAAACTGAACAACCACTCTTCGATGTATAGTGGAGTGCTGGAGATGAGAACGGAAGGATTATCACTATTTAACTAGATTCCTATCAATGCCATCTTTTCTATTTTTATTCCTTAAGGATATCATTTAATTTGATATTGTTTACCTACTCCAATTATCATAATTGTCATCCCTCGCTGAAACACGTGGCTGAACATTTTTGACCAAATAATAGGTCTGGTGCATAATGTTGACTAAATTTACCCGCTATCGTACACATCAAAAAGATAGCTAACAAAATTACTTATGAAATGGAATGTCCAGCTGCCATGGGCACAAATATTAATTGGATTAGTTGCATCCCTGCCATAATGAACTGCACCCAAAACTACACACATGTGATGCTACAAGAACTATACTTTCATGAGATTAAGTTGAAACATAATATTAATTAAACTGGATTTTAAACATGGGAGGGTTACGCAGAGATATGGATCCTAATTCACATGCAAACAGGAATGTAAATTTTTTATGCTCTACAAGAACATGATTTAATATGTCATAACCGATACCTCAGCAAGAACGTGGATACACATGCCTTATAAGAACATGATGTAACATATCTAGCTAAACACCTCGACAAGAGCATGAATTCATACGCCCTATTAGTTCAACGGCTCACTGCAATCTCGTATATGTAATGAGAACAATGTGTACGGCTAAAATTGGGAAAGCGATTTTTTGCGTTCATCATGATATCCGACGGATGTTCGCATAAGATCACGAGAATGGCCCGAGGTCCGATTTTGAAGCCCTACTTACTTTCGACCCAAAGAGATACGGGCCCAAGATCGACATAGGGAATGACACGAAGACCAAGGCAGACAACTCTATAACAAAGTACGATTCCGTACTCGAACGTTAACTAGCCAAATCAGTCGAGATCTTTGCAATAAATGCTAGTGTACTGTATTTGGGTCCTCCCTGCTATATAAAGGGAACCCCTGTCATTTTGTAAGGAGGACAATATTAAATACAAGGCACAAGAACATTCTCTGCTTTAATATAAAAACATTCTCTATTTCTCTTTACTAGCTCATTTACTCACATTTACTGCTTTCCATTACTCGTTCTTCATTTATAGCTTATCATTGATCATCAATGGTGTACTCCAAGGCCTATAAGCCTGTTATAGCTCCACCGACCCAAACCCCGAACCTTGGTCTTAAGGACCCTCGAGGTCGACATCGAGCCTTCGACTTAAGGCGTTCTGGTTTGTTTTTCTTTAGCTTTCTAACCGCTTTCACTCTACTATGTCCTAACGCACTTAGCTATAATTGTTCAATAACTGGTATTAAGATAAATCACATATTTTTAGAACCACTTAAATAAATATAATTGTAATTACCATTTTCACAGCAAAAATTTTGGCGCCCACCATGGGGCTAAAGATAATAGTGATTGTTTTAGTGCTAGTTCATCGAAAAAACACAAGTTATCTTTTACACTTTTTCTTGTCCGAAGAATCTTTGATTTCTGATCAGAATGTCCAGCTGAGCGAGCACGTATGAGAGTAGAAGCTTTGAGGGATTTGGAGGGAATGACGTAAGCATCCCGAATGCCGGTGTACCACCGCTAGAACCTAGCAACACAACAGAGTCGATCCCCGAGAGAACGCACTCAAGTAACGATCGGCACGACAACATCAATCTTCGCACCAACTAGAGAATGCATCAAAAAGGCCAGCAAGAGGAGCGGGAAACCTTCGTTCAAAAGAACGGGGAAGACAATCTCCAAATGATCTTTGAAATGCTCTAGGCGCAACAAGTAGCGATTGCTCAGTTACAAAACCGTTAGAGAATTCCGAGTGCGTCAGCAGCAGCAACAGCCCCCCGAATCCGGCATGTATCGGAAAGGTTAGGGAGTAAAGGACTGTCGACCGACCCAGCCGTCGTGAGAATACTCGGAGATCTCGCCAGGAAAATAGAGTCAAGACTCCCAGAGAGAAAGCCAGATCCACGGGGAGAGAGGTACCAACCTTACATCGAGAATCGAAGGAGCGCCCTGAGGGCCAATGAGCCCCGAGCCAAATTAAAAACAGACCAAAGTAGGGTAGCGGGCCAAGCTAGGTCCGGAGACACACGAAACCAGCAAGGGTGCCCCGATGGCCAAAGCCCGTATCATCAGATGTTTCGGGCATCATATCAGACATGAGTAAAATCAAAGACACCAGATGCCCAAAGCTCGTATCATCAGATCCCTCTCAAAGGGACCCTGACCTGATATGCGAGTTCCACGGTATTCACCATCATCAAACCAAGGATTGAAGACACCTTCGGAAAGAAGCAACCCGGTTAGCTAGCAAGGGGTATCTGCAAGAATTTGCATGCGGTCGAGTCGAGGATCTTCTCCGGGGAAAAATAGTAGCTCGAAAGAGCGACACAAGAAAGCTCTGGCACTCCTTAGACATGATCGTCGGGGGAAACGACGTCTCGCATAGGCCTGTGATTAAGCGGGCAAAGGTATCAGCGGCGACGAAAGGACAAATTCGGAGCCACGCGCCCGGAGACATCCTTGCATTCAGCTACGGGGATCCCGAGACCCCGCCTCACCCGCATAATTATGCGCTGGTAATTATACGTGTTCTTGTGGATCCAGGTAGCTCGACCAACGTAATCAGTATGGAAGTAGTGGAACGAATCGAGATACTCGGTCGAGTCATACCTACTTTGCTAACTCTCAACGGATTTAACATGGCCAGCGAGACAACTAGAGGGGAGATCACCCTCCTGGTCAACATGTCGGGGATAATCCAGAACACTAAGTTCTATGTCATCAAAGGGGACATGAGGTACATTGCACTGCTTGGAAGGCCATGGATACACAGCATAAGGGCGGTACCATCAACTGTCCATAAAATGATAAAGTTTCCAACGGAGGACAGTATAAAAACCATGTATGGAGAGCAACATGCAGCCAGGGAGATGTTCGCTATTCACAACGATCTACCGGTGCCAGCGCCCTCCACCTCGATGGAACCTGAGGGGGAAATAATCCCTGAAGATTGTGGGGAAGACTTTCTCACCTCCCATACTTTCTTCGCCCCCGAGGAATCGGACGCAACCAAATCAATGGTCGAATAGCTGGAACATGCAGTCCTGGTTGGATAACCTCCGGATCGAAAGATACCTGGGAATAGGGTTAACCCCCGAACTCAGGGAAAATTTCATTCAATTCCTTACAAATAATATCTACTGTTTCGCTTGGTCCCATTTATACATGACAGGGATTCCACCCGAAATAACCACCTATCGACTGAGCGTCGACCCCAGAATCAAGCCAGTGAAGTAGAAAATGAGGCCTCAATCTGAAGTAAACATGCATTCATCAAGGATGAGGTAGCAAAAATCCTCAAAATAGGCTCTATTAGGGAAGTAAAATATCCTGATTGGCTTGCTAATGTGGTGGTAGTACCCAAGAAAGGGAATAAATTGAGAATGTGTGTAGATTATAAGGACTTGAATAGGGCGTGCCCCAAAGATTCATTCCCACTGCCCAACATTGACTGCGTGATCGATGCCACGGTCGGGCACGAGACACTTACCTTTTTCGACGCCTACTCGAGGTATAATCAAATTCAAATGAGCCCCGAGGACAGGAAAAGACTTCGTTCATCACGAAATATGGGACGTAGTGCTACAATGTCATGCCCTTTGGGCTGAAAAATGCTGGGGCCACGTACCAACGGTTGGTCAATAAAATGTTCGAGTGCTAAATAGGCAAATCCATGGAAGTATATATTGACGACATGCTAGTTAAGTCTCTGCGCGCAGAGGACCACCTAAACCATCTGCAGGAAACATTCGATATCCTCAGAAGCTACAACATGAAACTCAATCCCGAGAAGTGTGCCTTCGGGGTAGGGTCGGGGAAGTTCCTGGGTTTCATGGTGTCAAACAGGGGAATTGAGATCAATCCCGACAAAATCAAATCCATCGAAGAGATCAGGGTGGTCAATAGTGTGAAGGCCGTACAACGGCTGACCGGGCGGATATCGGCCTTGGGACGGTTCATATCGAGATCATAAAAGCCATCATTTATTCTCTCTGCTCAGAAAGAAAAACAACTTCGAATGGTCCCCTGAATGCCAAAAAGCTCTGGAGGAATTGAAGCGGTATCTGTCGAGCCCACCTTTGCTGCACACTCCAAAGGTGGGCGAAACATTGTATCTATACTTAGTCGTATCAGAGGTAACGGTAAGCGGTGTGTTGGTTCGAGAAAAGCAAGGTACGCAATTCCCTGTCTAATATGTGAGTCAGACCCTGGGCGATGCCGAAACCAGGTATACTCTTCTGGAAGTATTAGCCCTTGCACTGATTAGCACATCTCGAAAATTAAAACCTTATTTTCACTGTCATCGCATCTGCGTCTTGACGATGTACCCTCTTTGAAACACATTGCATAAACCTGAGTTGTCATGTCGATTGGACAAGTGGTCCATCGAACTCAGAGTGTACGATATTGAATATCAGCCCCGAACGACTATCAAATCCAAAATTCTGGCGGATTTTGTAGCCGACTTCGCGCCCGCCCTGGTGCCCGAAGTAGAGAAGGAATTATTATTGAAAACGGGCACATCTTCCGGGGTATGGACCCTGTTCACCGATGGGGCTTCCAATGTGAAAGGGTCCAGGCTCGGCATTGTCCTAAAGTCGCCCACGGGCAACATAATTAGATAGTCCGTAAAAACTACAAAATTGACTAGCAATGAAGCCGATTATGAGGTTGTGATTTCAAGTCTAGAGTTAGCCAAAAGACTTGGAGCTGAGTGCATCGAGGCCAAGTGTGATTCTCTTCTAGTTGTTAACTAGGTGAATGGGAGCTTCGAGGTCCGAGAAGACAGAATGCAGAGGTACCTCGACAAGACTCCGGTCTCATTGCATCACTTCAAGGAATGGACCTTAAAGCATATACCACGAGAGCAGAATAGTGAAGTCGACGCCCTCGCAAATCTGGGGTCATCTGTCGAGGAGGATGATGTACTCCCCGGAGCCGTGGTTCAGTTAACGAGATCGGTGATCGAAGATAGCCACGCCGAAATCAATTCCACCAGCCTGACCTGGGTTTGGAGAAACAAATACATAAACTATTTAAAGAACGAAAAGCTGCATGCGGACCCAAAGGAATCAAGAGTCCTACGAACCAAGGCAGCCAGGTTCTCACTCGACCAGAACAACACCCTCTACAGGAGAACCTTCGACGGACCCCTAGCACTGTGCCTGGTGCCGGGTGACACAGATTATGTGCTTCGGGAAATCCACGAGGGCACATATGGGAACCACTCCGGCGCTGAATCCTTAGTTCGAAATGTGATCATGGCAGGTTATTACTTGGACAGTATGGAAAAAGACGCTAGGGAATTCGTCCGTAAGTGTGACAAATGTCAAAGGTTCGCGCCCATGATTCATCAGCCCGACGAACAATTGCATTTGGTCCTGTCACCTTGGTCGTTCATGAAATAGGGGATGGATATCGTCGGACCGTTACCAACGGCACCAGGTAAAGCCAGATTTATTCTGTTTATGACTGTCTATTTCTCTAAATGGGTGGAAGCACAGGCTTTTGAGAAGATAAGAGAAAAAGAAGTCATCAACTTCATAAGAGACCACATCCTTTGCCGGTTCGGGATCCCCTCTAAGATAACCTGCGATAACGGAAAGCAATTCATAGGGGGTAAAGTAACAAAGTTCCTTGAGGACCACAAAATCAAAAGGATCTTATTGATGCCTCACCATCCATGCGCCAACGGCCAGGCCGAATCCACAAACAAAACCATCATCCAGAACCTGAAGAAAAAGTTGGAAAGTGCAAAGGGCAGATGGAGAGAAGTTTTGCCCAAAGTCCTGTGGGCATATCGAACAACTCCCAAGTCAAGCACGAGGGAGAGGTCGTTCTCTCTGGTTTATGGGTCTGAAGCTCTAATACCGGTCGAAGTGGGGGAACTAAGCACCAGGTTCCAGCATGCTACAAAGGATTCAAATAATGAGGCCATGACCGTGGCCCTCGAATCGCTTGATGAGAGATGAGAGGCTTCACTGATCCATATGGATGCGCAAAAACAAAGGATCAAGAGATATTATAACAGGAGAGGGAACTTCCGACACTTTGGAGTCGGGGACTTAGTCCTAAGAAAGGTCACTTTGAACACTCGAAATCAACCTCACAGTCAAGAATGACAAAATCTGCTGGCAATATAAACTTGTCCACTCTCACTAGCACATCATCAATAATACCTAGGGGCCTCTTCATCGACCTATCCGCCATTTGCAAACGCATAGAGGTCGCCCTAGGTTGTCCGATCCCCAAAGTCTTAAACACTGAATACGACATCAAGTTAATACTTGCCCCAATATCACATAGGGCTTTGGCAAAGTCTGCACTCCCAATCATGCAAGGAATAGTAAAGGCACCCGAATCCTCAAGTTTTGGTGCCATGGAGTGAACAATAGCACTCCCTTGGTGAGTCATCTTGATGGTCTCACACTCCATGGACCGTTTTTTGTTACTAAGTCCTTCATGAACTTAGCGTATCCAGGCATTTGCTCCAAGGCCTCCACCAATGGGACATTGATGGTGAGACTTTTCATCATATCAAAGAACTTTTTAAATTGAGTCTCTTGCTTTTGTTTGGCCAATCTCTGAGGGTAAGGAGGAGGTGGCCTAGGCAATGGTGCCTTGGGTTTTGGGGCCACCAGTTTGGGCATATCAATGACGTGTTCCCTAGACGGGTTCACGTTCCTTTCCAAATCCTCCCCATTCTCATGTATATCAATTATTACCTCACTTAAGCTTGGCTCATCAACCATTTGTTCCACTTCAACCGACAACTCATCTTGGGGCATATCTTCATCATCAATAATAATCTTCTTTTGCCCCGAAGTACTCTCTTCCCCGCCTTTTCTACTCCTTGTGGTCACCGCCATGGTGTGACCGGTATTATTGTTGTTCCCGCCCTTGGGGTTCACCACTGTATCACTCGGTAATGCACCCTTTTGTCATGTGTTCAAGGCATGAGAGATTTGTCCCATCTGTACTTCAAGGTTCCTGATTGAGGTATTGTGGGAGGCTAACTGGGCATCGGAGTCTGCATTTCTCTCCATCATCTGCTTGAACATATTTTCAATTCTACCCATATCCGAGCCCGATGAACTTTTCCCTTGAGATTGATATGGAGGGGGGTTGCTTGGTTGTTGGTACATCGGGGGCCTTTGAAAACCCGACCCCCGACTACCATTGCCTCCCCAATTGTTGTTGCTGTTTACTCCATTCCAATTTTCCTCATTGTTGTTCCCCCACTGTCTGTCATTGTTGTTCCCCCATTGACGATCATTGTTATTGTTCCCCCAATTCCGAGCATTGTTATTGCTATTCCAATTTCTTGGTCTTTGATTCCCCCAGTTTTGGTTGTTTCCTTGGTTTCTCCAACTTTGATTGGTGGTTTGACTATTTCCTTGACCTTGATAGTTGTTTGCATACATTACGTCTTCCTCTTTTTCATCATACCCATATTCTTCTTGGCCATAACCACTAGGCCCTTGGTCACTTTGATCATGATGGCTTTGCTTTAAGTTCCCTCGAGGTCTCCTTTGGTTTCCTTGCATGTTCCCTCCTTCCATATCATTCACTTGCTCTGGCCCTTGCAACTGTTGGAGTTGGGATTTGGCAAGTTGATTCATGGTTGTAGTGAGATCGGCAATTGCTTGCCCTTGTTCTTGTAGTGAGCTCTCACCCTCACTACTATTATAGTAGGAAGGCAAGGGTCGTGCAGCTTTTACCCGAAAGGTCGGGATCGAATCCACAGGGAGTTAATTGTGGGAGTGAGTGTCTAAGTGAACTAGGAGTGTTGGGTGTTTCTAATTGCACTTCTCATGATAGGGTGTTTTGAACTATACTAAGTATTAAGCTATTGGTAAATGTTACTTTGATTTACTAATTTGTTTTGATGTTGTTTTCTTATAATGATAAAGGCACTAGGGTTATGACTTCTACCTAGGTGAGCACATAACGGAGTTCAATTTCGTAAGGCAAGGATGTTGATTAGGGATAATGCTATAACCAATGCACGAAATTACCCACTCTATACCCCTCGGTAGTTTGAGTGGATTTGCCCTAATAACCTCTCTCGAGGTCAATTCGGTGTCAAGTATGCAGGCAATTGAGGTTCAAGTAGGGTATTACCCTCTCGAGATTCAACCCGTTAATTAGGACTCAAGTAGGGTTTTACCATTTCTGGATTCAACCCAATTGATTGGAGCTACCAATCTCTTGATTATTTCCCAATTCCTTGTTGGACTAATTTTCTAGACTCAAATCCTATTTCTCAAGAAGAAACCAAGTCATGGAAAGATCAATTAGTGTTTGCAACCACTAATTTTAGCAATAAGAACCCTAAATTAGCCCAAATAACAAACACCCATAAACATCCAAGCCCTAATCTTAGAAACCCATCAAATACCCACACTAGGGTTGAGCCACAACCCTAGCTAATGGGTCTAGCTTCTCGTAATCAAAGATAAATTCAATGAAAGAGATGAAGTAGAACCCATATTAATGATTTAAAACATAAACCACAATGATTCAATGTTAAAAACCTAAGAAAATAGCAAAAAGCATAAAAGGGACACTATTCACGAGATACCCTCTTCGTTGATGGCAAAAGATCCCCTTATAAAATTACAAAATTCGCTATTTATACTCAGCCAAAAATCTGGACAAAAATGCCCCTGCGGGGCTACCGCGGACCGCACAAAATCGACCGCGGTCTGCGGTGGACAACTGAGGCTGGTCTCTGAAGGTGCTTGACCGCGGACCGCGGCCGCGGTGAGCATTGGCCTTGAATAATATTCTCTGAACTTCTGGACCGCGGACCGCGATAATTGGACCGCGGCCGCGGTGGAAATTGGCCTTGGAAGAAGGTCCTTTGAACCTTTCCACCGCGGTCCGCGAAGATTGGACCGCGGCCGCGGTGATTTTTGCTTGAAAATACCTCTCTGAATCTCATCACCGCGGTCCACGAAGAGTGGACCACGACCGCGGTGCGATAGGCTGCCCCGAATGATTCTCTGAAGTTTACCATTGCAGTCCGCAGAGAATGGACCGCGACCGCGGTGGCCATGTGAATTGGGCATTTTTTTCATCCTTGGTACTTGTGCCGGATTCACTCCTGCTTCGAGCACATTCTTGACTAAACATCGTCATTTCTGGTTCAATCCTGCAACAAGCACCAAATATAAGCTTTCGGGGCTGCTTTGTGTATAAATATAATCAAAACCCATGCATAGAAGGGCGGAAAACTAGGCAAAAATCCTAGTTATCAACTCCCCCAAACTTAAGCCTTTGCTTGTCCTCAAACAAACAAAACAAGCCCCACCCCTATGATTGATTTCAAGAAAATCCGGCTGTCCTAAGGTAACCTCAAGCAGCATCAATTGGGACTAACAATATCCCTTAATGCAAATGAATCATTTACAATGCTTGAACCTTTTAAAACCATGGTTTCAAGTGTGATACAAAAGCTTCAAAGGTTGATCCGACTCATCAATTAAACTCTAACTACCACCTTGGTCAGTGTGGATCCCAGACTCATACTCCGCAACTCTCCCTAAGCATCTCACCTTTAGAATAGTGACACTCAGAATGAGGAATATAGGAGTTCGCTCATCCCTCCCAAGGAAAAGGTCACAAGTCTGGCTCAAAGTACCCTAAGCTTGCCCCTTATATAAGTCACCACTAATATAAGCTTCATTCGACTTGAGATCATATAGGGCTTTTGTGGACACATAATGAAGGCTTTTGGTCACGGGTAGGAAGTATTTGGTCTTAGTGAGCTCTATCTTTCCTTAAGCACTTCACTTTTGTTCTCACATTTTCTTGACTCATTGAGTTATTTTAACTCCTATTTGAGGGGATGGAGAGACACACTATCAAACCTTTTCTTTGTTTTTTCAAATCACTTTTCTCCTTTTTCAGCACTCCACACTTTTGGGCACAATTCTTTCATCAATTCCCTTTATTTCTTTTATTAGTTCATTTTTCTTTTCTTTCTTTTTCATTGCCTTTCCTTTTTATTTCTTTTGTGCCTTCTTTTTCACTTTTGTTCCATCACTCGTCTCTCCCCCAAACTTATGCTTTTTTGTCCAATGCTAAGGAAAGATCGGGTGCCAAGAGAGGGTAAAATTTGGTTAAAGGCTTGTAACGTGGTTTATGAAAGGAAGGGCCTAAGACTCAAAAGGATTGACTAGGGAATTCATCTTTGGTAGGTCGTGGAAATGTTCAATTCAATGTTTGGGTCAAGGAGGGCCTACAGTCACTTCTCAAGTCAAACTCCCCTTAGGATTTCGCCTAAACAAACATTCGAGGCAAGTTCTAGACTAATGGCACGGGACTTGGACTTGCACTTTCGAATTCTCACCACTCAAGCTATGGGATTTCTTACAGAAACAGAGTCGAGGGCCCACACCGATCTTAGTCGAGCTTTGCTCTCAACTTCAATTTTTGAAAAAATGGCTTAAACCCTCATTTTTGGGTGTTTTAATTCTGCCCAGATGTGCCTTTACTGCGATCGCGGAAGCCCAGTCGCGATCGCGAAGAGCAAAAACACGCGCCTCATATTTTACACTACGCGAACGCGTGAACACCTACGTGAACGCGATGCCTTACTCCCCTTAGACCTACGCGATCGCGGTTGACCTCACGCGACCACGTAGAGAAACGTTCTAATCCAGTGTTGCCTCATTTCTTCTACACGAACGTGACCTAGCCCACGTGTTCGCGATTCCACCTTTGCCACACCTACGTGTTCGCTACACTAGGCGAAGAACAAATTTACCTTGGCCCAGTTTAGCCAACGCGATCGCGGCTCCCTTCACGCGATCGCATATAAGGAAACCGGTACCAGCAAAAATCTGATATCCTCTAAGCCAAAAATTAGCCCATTGAGCATCCGAAACACACCTGAGACTCCCGGGACCTCAACCAAACCTAACCAACCCGTCATATAACTTCATTCGAACTTCGTCGAGCCTTCAAACCACATCACATAACACCAAAAACAAGAATCATACAAGAATTCAAGCCTAAGAACTTAGCATTTTTCCAAAATCCACAAACGATGCCGAAACACGTCAAAACTAATCTAAATGACCTCAAATTTGACACACATGTCACAAATGACACTACCAACCTACAAACACTTCCGGAATTCCATTTCGAGCCCGATATCAAAATTTTACCTATCGGTCGAAATCGCCAAAATTCTAACATTCGCCAATTCAAGCCTAAATCTACCACAGACCTCGAAAATACATTCTGAACGCGCTACTAATCCCAAAATCACTCAACTGAGCCGGAGTCGATGGAATTCAATTCCGGATCCGTCTTCACACAGTTCTGACTACGACCCGATTTCTAAGGCTTAAACTCATAATTAGGGACTATGTATCCAAAAACTCTCTGAATTCTATAACTAATCACTCAAAACGACCGACCGGATCGTTACAATGAAATGAAACGCATATACTCAAGGGATTGGGTTTCCACACTAAATATACTAAAAATTTGCTAATGTATCGTATCCACCAATAAGAGGTGCTAAATATAGCATATAATTATACTATTATGGTTGTTGAAGAAAATACAATTTTTCGCCAAAAGATAACAAATATGGTTAATTACACAAATATCTCTTGAATCAAAAGAGGATTTTAAAATTGTGAAAATCATAAATTCATCCTTTTTATAAGAAGGGGTGTATTTATAGGAAAACTCATGGGGAACGTTGTTGGCCTAAGCCACTGCATTGGGTTTTGAAGATTGACAAATGTTGTCACGACCCCAAAATCCTAACAGGCCGTGATGGCGCCTATCGTGGAACTAGGCTAGCCAACCATCACCTTACTGCGCGTTTATTCAATTATAATAGTTCACAATTAAATAATAAGCAAGCAACCACATCATAATTAATATAATTAAGTATTAGCGTTCCCATATTAACCTAAACAACCTCCCAAGAACTGGAGTAAATAGTCATGAGCATCTACGAATAAATAAATCTAACTCTGCTAAAACTATAAT
>MDKH01004167.1:0-19066 GCA_005239495.1 Nicotiana undulata
TGACTTAAGGAATTAACTGGGCGATTTTTGTTCTCTGCGATCGCGGAAGAAGGGTTGCGATCGAAGAGCTATAGGAATCCCTACTATGCGACCGCAGAGGGAAGGCCGCGATCGCGGAAGGTCAACTCCACAGACCTCTACGATCGCGGAGGAAAAGGCGCGACCGCAGAGAAGAACCACCTCGCCCCCACCCAGTTCCCCTGGTACACTACGCGATCGCGAAGAAAGGAATGCGATCGCAGAACATCTGGGCTCCCTACACTGCAATCGCAGAACATCTGGGCTCCCTACACTGCGATCGCGGACCCATCCATGCGATCGCAGAGGACATCATACCCCTCCCCCACTCTCAACTCTATGTGATCGCAGCTCCACCTATGCGATCGCATAGACTAAGCTACCAGACACCAGAAAATCAACCAAAACATCATATATTTTTTCCCACTTTTACACCCCGTTAGCTACCCGAAACTCACCCGAGCCCTCGGGTCTCAAAACCAAAAACACACACAAGTCCCAAATCATCCTACGAACTTATTCAAGTTTTTAAATCACCAAAATATCATCAAAATCGAGGAATTAAACCTCAAAACTCATAAAATTTCCTTAAAACTTCATAAAGCTTAATTATTCCGATTTTGATCCGAATCACGTCATTTCAAGTCCGTTTTACACCAAATTTCACAGATAAGTCACATAACATATATTAAACCTGTTCCGGACTCCGGAACCATAATACGGGCCCGGTAACACGGTTTTCACATCAATTATCATTTTCAAAAACCTTTATTATTTTCAGAAAATAATTTTTAAAAATTCATTCCTCAGGCTTGGGACCTCGGAATTCGATTCTAGGCATACGCTCAAGTCCCATATTTTCCTACGGACCCTCCGGGACCGTCAAATCACGGGTCCGGGTCCGTTTACCAAAAATATTGACCAAAGTCAACTCTATTCCATTAATTATTATAAAATTTTATTTTCATCAAGTTTTTACATAAAAGCTTCCCGACAACACGCCCTGGCTGTGCACGCATATCGAGGTGAGATTAACGGAGGCTTTCGGGGCCTCGGAACACAGATTTAGTCAAATACACACAGGATGACCTTTTGGGTCATCACAATTTGCAATATAACAGTAATGGTATTTCAATATCTCCACACAGAAGTGAAACTATTTCCTGCAAGCATATTGTTATACTCATGATTTCAGCAAGATACATCAGTGCACCAATTGCACTAGACATAAAAACAAAACATGTACGCCATGATTGATCTAGTCCACATAAGAATTTGATGAAGCTTTATTTAATAAATTTCTTGGGAACCTCTATGTGTTTTCGAACGATGTAAATCCTTCAAGGATTTTCATTATATGCATATCAAGTTTTTCATGTGTTGTCAAACTAAAACCTGAAAACGATTTCATCCACCATAGGAGAACATATCTCCATATAACTAATGCCAGGATATTTACGAAAAATCTTGTGCCACAAGTCGTCTTTATTTTTATCGACTTGATTTTTCATTTCACTTTCAGATGTTGGGACCATCCGTCCAACTTCACATTTTTCAGATGAAATCAATTTTCATTGTGTAATTTTTCATTTGGCCAATCATTTATCTGTCCAAATTCCATGACAGATTTAAGCTCAAGATCTTTGTCAATATTAATAATATTGAGCTGTATTATATCAACAATATCATCGATGATCATTTCACACCGGTTCCATCACCACACAATAAAGACATAACTTATCGAGATCTCATTATTTTCAGGTACCTAAGCCTCTCCCACGAGGTCTTATAAAGTGTGATGTCATGGTGCTCTTATAAAGCACTTGCCTCTTTATTATGACCATCTTGAAAATTTGCTCCTCTCATTATGTATCTTTAGAACTGATTAGTCGATTACGCTTCATGAGTGCCATAAACTCTGTCCATCATGGACGTTATTCTCTTTGGAGAATTAGCAGCTGAAATATGACATTTAGCCGGGTCAGCAAATGCGTCTGACAATATATTACAAATGAATTATCACTTGAACTTCAAGTTCACATTTTCTTGTACGAGAATTTAAATGTATTCATAATGATTCATTGTACGTATCACTTTTTCAGTCTCCTATTTTCTCCCCCTAATGTTGGGATCACCAACACATATCCCAACCTTCTTTGGGAACCCATCTTTGTGCATTGTGGTAGGATAATTAAATCATGTAGCATATCTATATTTCTAGATAAAACTTATTTGGTTCCTGACCCTGAACCAATTGTGATAGGGAGAATTTATCATAACTTGGCTAGATGCGTACAAGTATTGTTGTATGTTAAATAATACATCTCATAACCAATGGTTTAGCTATAATTGGAGGCATACAATTTCTGCTAAATCAAGTTGGATTTAAACCAGCATTATCAAGATAAATTATCATAGTTTATATTTTGAAACTGTGCTCTAATAATTTGAGCAATCAACCTTGCAAACACTGCAAGTTGACAACAAATGCACATGTGACCATACAATAAATGCATTTTTTAAAATTCATATTATAGTAAACGGTCCACATGGTAGGTG
Source organism: Nicotiana undulata (assembly GCA_005239495.1). Lineage (NCBI taxonomy): Eukaryota > Viridiplantae > Streptophyta > Magnoliopsida > Solanales > Solanaceae > Nicotiana > Nicotiana undulata. Next base: position 2,578 of record MDKH01004167.1, read on the forward strand.
ACTGGACCCATATATATATCACCTTTTATTCGTTCTAGATTTTAAGGGATTCAATCCCAACCTTAACTGGTATATCATGAGAATAAGCAACACAAGAGAATTATTGAAAAATCTTCTATTTCTTCAATATATGCCAATGTGAATTCTCAATTAATTTTTGCACCATAATTGAATCGGGATGGCCAACCGATCATGCCAACTAATATTTATTTCAGTAAACCTCTAGTTTACTTGTGGCATGTGATTCCATCATCATGCTTATACTTGTGTAGTACAAATAGAAGAAAAATCGGGTAACCTTTTATATTTATCCGGTATGATTATAGTCATATGTAGATATTCAATCTTCCTTTCATTTAGAGTCTCACTATGCCAACCACTTTGGCTAATACATTTGAAACTCAAAAAGGTTTCTTTGAGACTTACTACAATATTAATTTCAAGAACAACTTTATTGATCCGGGTAATAACAAATTCGCTCTTCCGGAGCTCTTAATCGATTTTGTAATACAAGATCTTTTGTCACACCATCCATATGGTGAATATCTCCTTTACGGAGAAAATCATATCATAATAATTGTCATGGTCGAAGTCATCATAAGCAAAACCATTTCTTGTTTTACGTTTGCCTTTAATAACCTTTTATAAGCCACGACATAATATTTTTGGCATACCACATGTACGCGACCAATGACATATTCATGTAACCACATTGTAATACTCATTATCTTTATTCTCTCAAACCTCCCTTAGAGGTGAGTTGTGGTATTTATACAACCATGCATAAGCATATTCTTATGCATATTTTTCATCACATATATATATTTCAACATTTACTTTCAGGAATGAGTCAGCGTTTACAATGCTTATCACAAATTTTCAACGAATGGACTATAATCATGTGAACGTACTTTCAGTGAATGGCTATAATCACGTGAACGTGTCTCGTATTAACAGACCACATTAATACATATTCCTTCACCTTTGAAGGATCATTTGAGAACCCTTATTGTTCTCCTTTTTACAATTACCATAACGATGACTGTTACTATTTGATCTTTGGCACGCCCACGTTCATTGGCCAACCATTTGTCTTTATTTAGACTTATTATGCACCGCTAGCTACACATTCACTTCAAGAATGGAGCAAATCAAGAGGGACAAACTTCATACTTTTTCATGAAAAATACTTTATTTTTCTTTAGTCATCATTATATCATCAATATGGTGCATTGGGACTCAAACCTAATGTCTTACCCATATAAAGGCATGTTAGGCCATAATGAGTTGGGATTCAAATCTAACTCGTATCATCATAGTGCACCAGGACTCAAACCTGATGTCTTACCCTTATAGAATAGCATAATAAGTCTAAGTGGACTCTTTGCGCCTTTCATGATATATAATCAGTTATTTTTTTCCGAACTTTAATGAAAGTTCATTGATCTTTTTCACGAACAACTACATGATCAAATATAAAGGGAATAAAACTATCTTAGTTATACAAAATTTATTTTGAGCACAACATAAATTTAAATTCCTATTATTTTTATAAGATTAATTATAAACTTTATCAATAGTTAACAGTTCCATAATCTTGGCTTGAAAAGTGTCGGAGCAGTACATATGGGAGATGATGTCAAGACATCGTAATATGCTCTTGTTTGTCACTCTAAAGCAGGTACTCCATATGTATACATCTACACAAATGAAACTAAATTGTTAAGTAACACAAATTAAACCAAGTCATAAATATTAACGCAAGTTAATTTCAGAATTCATGGCAACTGAAAAATGATACTCCCTATATAATAGAAGCAAACACAACATTGATATGGCAACGAAATGCCCAAATTTTCACAGGCTCAACCAAATTGATTCAAGGTTGTAGCTTCCATGGAAGGCTTTCATCTTTTATAGAAAATATAAGAAGAATATAGCAATTCGTGTTGATAACGTGTTAAGAAACTAAGCTCAAAGTAACAATATAAAACAAGGAAAAACAAGCTAAGAGATATAGAGAGAAAGATAGGAGAAATTCTTATTTCTTCCATGTATTCAAGTGTATACAATTTGATGTCCAAACCCACTATTTATAGGATGGTATAGGTAATACAAAGGGATTCCATGAACATGGTATTAACTATTGAGATGATGAGGGAAGATCATGGAGGAGGTTATGGAGGTGTGGGAGTTACAACCATAATGGTAAGAAGTAGTGGGAGGTTAATGGAGAAGTATAGTGGGAGTAACTTCTTTAGAAGTTATAGACATTCACTACACAATATAATATTTCATAACAAAAACAAATTCAATTTGTTAAAATGACAAATATTTGGAATCGGAAGTAGCACAAAATAGGTTCAACTCTCTTCTAATTCGGTGTTGGTGCAATCTCGGAATCTACTCTAACTAGTTTTCATTGTATTTATTTTTAACATAATATCTATTTTAATTTCAAATTAGATACTAATACAATAGATTTTTAGTTTCATTTGCAAATAAGTAAAGTGTGGCATTCAATAGTTTGACAGTTCTATGTAATACCACTTACTATTAATCATTTGGTCTTATTGACTTTTCAAGTCCCAAACTGTATAATCTAACACCTCCACTAATGAATCTTCTCTGATTTGGCAATTCTTATCTGTTCTAGTTAAGACAAAAAAAGAGGAATAAAATTAGATAATTTACAATTCATTTCAAATTCTAAAAAGAGTAAGATGGCAATTACTATGTTTCTCTTAAAAAATTAATCAGTATACCTTAGTAACCCAAGGTGAAATCACTGAAAACCATATGCTTGATACCACAACTTTATCTCAAGTCTTCCACGCCTTCTTTTAGTTATTTTGTTTATCTGAAGTGGAGCCTTGGAGCAATGGTAAAGTTATTTTTGTGTGACCCATAGCAATGGTAAGTTGTCTTCGGGTAACCTATAGGTCCCGAGTTCAAGTCGTGTAAGCAGCCACTAGTGCTTGCGTTAGGATATGTTGTCTGCATCACCCCCGAGTCTTCCCCGAATCCAGCGTGAATGCGGGATGCGTGCACCGTACTGCCATTCTTTTAATTTATTAGTGTTTACCCTCGAAACGGATAACAATTAAATTTATACGTTGGTTTAAGGATACGTGATATAACTTGGCACAAATTAAGAGAATATATTAACATTGGAATTGACGATAAAAGAAATTAATGCAAACCAAACTAACCGAATAGCCTTGGCCCTCGAGTTCGATCACCCTTGAACCAAGAGAAGTTTCAACTGATATAAGAATAGAGTAACAATATAATGAAAGTATGACTGGTCACATCCGGTGGGATCCCTGTCATGTCGAGATGTGACCAAGCAAAACAATCCAACTTCGAATTTGACCCCTTCGTCGATGAGAGTGTCGATATTGGTATCACTTCATCAACGGCAAACATTTCCCTTGCGGCAGGTTGTTCCCTGTAGATTGTTTTGATTCCCTCTGGTTTCAGGAATTTTAAAATTTGGTGAAGGGTCGAGGGCACTGCCCTCATGTGGTGGATCCATGGTCTCCCGAACGAGGCGTTATACCTAATATCCCCTTCGATCACATGGAACTTGGTCTCCCGGACGGTCCCGGCTGCGTTTATTAGCAAAGTTATTTCGCCTTTAGTAGTTTCACAAGCCTTTAGTAGTTTCACATCTACAACCCTTGATCGAATGATGTTGGTCGGACTACCTGGATCAATTAACACACGTTTAACTCGAGTCTTATTCATGAGTACAAATATTACCAGTGCATCGTTATGGGGATGCATGATTCCTTCTGTGTCCTCGTCATTGAAGGACAAGGTTCCTTATGGTATGTAATCTCGTGTTCGTTTCTCCCTTGTGATCGACACCTTGGTGCGTTTTAACATTGGCCCTTGAGGAACATTGACCCCTCCGACAATCATGTGGATGACGTGTTGAGGTTCTTCCTGCACGTTTTGTTTGTTGGAATCTCTGTTCCTGAAAAGATTCTTGGCACGATCACTCAGAAGTCAGAAACTCCCGAAGGTACCCGTCGTTGAATAGCCGGGCTACTTCTTCTCTCAATTGTCGACAATCTTCCGTTATGTGGCCATGGGTGCCATGATATTTGCACATTTGGGTGGGATTTCTCTTGGCTGGATCGTTCTGCAAAGGTCGAGGTCGTTTAGTATATTTGATGTGTCCCATAGCCGATACGATGGCGGTTGCGTCAACATTGAAGTTATATTTTGACAACTGTGGTGCTTCTTTAAGTATGATGCATGTCGAAGCCATTCTTGCTCATGATTCCTCGAGAACTCTGGCCTCGGTCATTTCTCCTTCACTTCGTATAGGGTTTTTCCCAAATCCGATGCTCCTACGATCTCCATTATACGACTGGTATCGATCCATGTTCAACCTTGGTTCTCGATCAATGTCCCTCTTGATTACATCAACGGGCCTAATAGGATAAATGGACCCGGAAGGAGCCCCAAGTTGTTCATCTTCGACTCTAATCTCGATTGATACTGATTATGTACATCGGCCTAGGTAACAGCCTGGTATTCTATCAAATTCTGCTTCAATTGATGCGAAGCCACTGAGCCTCGTACATTGAGTCCTTGGGTGAAAGCTTGAACGGCCCAATCATCGGCGACCGGTGGTTGATCCATTCGTTCCATTTGGAATCGAGACACAAACTCTCTGAGCATCTCGTTGTCCGTCTACCTTACCTTTTAAAAGGTCCGACTTCCTAGTCTCGACCTTGATGGCTCCGGCGTGTGCCTTTACAAAAGAATCTGCAACCATAGCAAAAGAATCAATAAAGTTATGTGGTAAATATTGGTACCATATCATATCTCTCTTTGACAGGGTCTCCCCGAATTTCTTTAGTAACACGGATTCGATCTCGTCGTCCTCTAGAATTCCCTTTAATTGCAAATGTGTAAGAGGTGACATGCTCGTTTGGGTCATTCGTTCTATTGTACTTAGGAATCTCGGGCATGCAGAACTTCTTGGGGATCGGTTTGGGAGCCGCGCTCGGGGGGGAGGGCTTTTATACAAACTTTTTTGGAATCCAAACCCTTCAATATTGGTGGTACCCCCCGAATTTGATCAACTGTGGAGTTATAAGTTTCCACCTTCTTGTCGTTTGCTTCGATCTTCCTTTCTCCCGACTCAACTCATTTCGTTAGTTCCTCGAGCATCTTCATGATTGCGAGATCGTTCCCCGACTCATTCCCGTTTGATTTCCTTGACACCGATTCGAACATGTGAACAACTTCTTGGGACGACCCGGGCTCGATCCTGCTTGGTGCATGGTTCTGGTTTTGGAGCTAGGCTATCGCGGCTTGTTGAGCTTACAACATCTCGAAGATCACCCGAAGGCTGATCCCGCCCTCTTCGCCGCCATGTGTGCTCTGAGAGACTGATCGAACATCCCTACGGATGCTACTCTCGGGATTGACGGCCAAATTTACATTGATGGCTACATGCGAGGTGACGTCGATTGGATTTGCAGTTGGAACTCCATCGAGGCCAACTGGAGGTATGTCGTTCCATGGTTCTATGTTGTCATTCTCGTCATGGTGACCGAAGTCATTGTCCACGTGTACGGGTGCTTCCAAAGAGTTCGACATTTTGATCCTGGAATCAAAGATACTCATAAGAACAAGTGTAAAATAGTGTGTGCTACGAAAGTTAGTACCAGGTAATCACTATTATCCTTAGCCCCACGGTAGGCACCAAACAGTTTTCACTGAATACGGATAACAATTGAATTTATACGCGATTTTAAGGATACATGATATAACTTGGCACAAGATAAAAAAATGCAAACCAAACGAATCGAATAGCCTTGGCCCACGAGTTCGGTCACCCTTGAACCAAGAGAAGTTTCAACTACTATAAGAACAGAGTAACAAGATAATGAAAGCTAGAAAAAGACAGTATATTGCTTTATGTTGCGTAAATGTGATGTGTTTTACAAACGATTAGACCCCCTTTATATAGTAGGGGAGTGCTACTCTTGATACAATTCTAAATGAAGTAAGAAACTCATGATTGGCTAATTAATCGGCCTATCCTTGATACGTGATGAGATCTCCGTCGTGATCTATGCCCGATCAAGGATAATTCGTCCTTCTATTATTCAGCTTGGCTAATTTTCTTCGATCTCGATTTTGTTCGGTCTCAGGGGCTCGAGCTTTGACGATATAACCTCGCACCTCGGTTCTATATGATTCAAGGTCGAACCTTAATTTATCACATTCCAGTTTTGATCAGTCACGGAAGGGGTGGGCCCGATTTTGCCGTATACAACTAGATCTATTTTGTTATGCAATAGTGGATTTGTTAAATGATAATTATGCATATTCATTAGTTTGCATCTAATTTTAACATCCTAATTTGAAAATTTAGGATACGTGGTTCCCTCCAGCCTTAATCCAAATATGGATAAATTTTTAAGAGGTTAAACTTTATTTAGTTGTTGACTATTCTATTTTAGGTTAAGAATAATTCGACTGCTTGATTTGTAAAGAATATTCACTGTACAATATATGTATTGAATTATTAAATGAGGTGTCTTAGTTAAGAAATTATTTGATTTGAATAATTTTTTTAATAAAGATAATTGTAACTTATCCTTTTAATCCATGGTTACCAAATTGCAAATATGATGTTGTTATCCAAACGGTAAAAAATTAATAATAACGCAATTTCAATAATTTACATTACCAATTGATGAAAATCAAATCCATTAATATGCCCTATACCAAAACATTCTTAAACCTGCCGTATTTGCAATTTTCCTATCACATGATTGCTTTTCCAAAAATAGCCACCACATGGGCCCAAATGAAATCTCTTAAACAGAACATGTTACCTCGGAAAATGTTAACCGAAATGTCCAGTTTAGTACAGACAAATTTTTATTCAAAGTCCTCCTTTTTTATTAAAAAATTAATTCAAAGTCTTTTTTTTTTTTTTGGAGAAATAATAAGTAAGTGTACAACTTTAGAGTCCTACTTAATCACCCCACCCCCAACCCCCACTACCCCTCCCCACTCAATATGCATGTGTATATATACTTGCACTCACCATTAGTCTAATTCATCTCTGTTTCAAAGTAGAAGCTCAACAAGTAAGTTATCCATTTCTTGTTCATAGCATTTTTCTTTTCCTACTTTTTTAACAAACTTGCTTCTTGTTTGTTCACATTTTCTATACTTGTCTTTAAAATGGTTGTGCTATTTTTAGCAGAAGGCCAAAAAAGAAAAACAATGGGGAGATATTCAATTCCAGTGAAGGGATTATTTGTGTTATTCTGCCTCTGGGCAGTGGCTGTAGAGGCTGAATACCTAAAATATAAGGACCCAAAACAGCCATTGGGTGCAAGAATTAGGGACTTAATGAAAAGAATGAGTCTTGAGGAAAAGATTGGTCAGATGACTCAGATTGAGAGGAAAGTTGCCACAGTTGATGTTATGAAGCAATATTTTATTGGTATGTTTGAATAACTATTACTCTTTAGATTGAGATGGCCTTTTCTTGAATGCTTGCTTGTTTATAATACAAGAATCTTGCTCATTTAGTGTTTGAAAAATCCATTCTTTATGTGTATATTAACTACTTATGGTATATGCATACAAATTACAGAAATGTGATTTAGATCAGATTGACTATCCTAAATTTATACTATCAACCTATATGACAGTCTTTCCTTTTTAGTCTCTTTCGAAAAGATTAACATCTTTTTATTTTTGGAAACTGTTTAATTCTAAGATATACCCTTAATGAGTAGATATGACATGGCATGTTTATGACTACAAATTCTAAGGACTCTTTGGTATGTTGTAAGTACATATTTAACTTATGTGTCAAGTGTTTTTCTGAAGGGGAGCCTTAGAGTAACCGGTAAAGTTGTTGCCATGTGACCTGGAGGTCACGGATTCAAGTCGTGGAAACAGGCTCTTGCAGAAAAAAGGCTGCGTATAATAGACCCTTGTGGTCCGGCCCTTCCCAGGACCCCGCGCATAGCGGGAGCTTAGTGCACCGGGCTGCCCCTTTTTTTTTTGGTCAAGTGTTTTTCTCTCATAACTCATGCTCAATCAAACATCGTCATATACTGTCATATAAAATGAAACAAAGGTGCATAATCTTTTGTAATACATTGGCATTTAAAGGCATGCTTTCTATATCTACTGTTGAATTACATATTGGAGTTCATACTCAGAATTTATTTTTGGCAGGGAGTGTATTGAGTGGTGGAGGGAGTGTTCCAGCACCTAAGGCCTCTGCTGAGGATTGGATCAACATGGTGAATGAGCTTCAAAAGGGTGCTCTTTCGACCCGCCTTGGTATTCCAATGATTTATGGGATTGATGCAGTTCACGGCCACAATAATGTCTACAATGCTACTATCTTTCCACACAATATTGGGCTTGGTGTCACTAGGCAAGTATATATGAAATTTTAGTGAGAATTATGTAGGTGACTCTTGTTATCTGAAGGTATTAATATGGTAGTATTAAGATTATGTCGCTTTTCCTATCGATCTGTTGCATCTCTTATAATTGCAAACACAAGTTGCTTTGCTATCCATTATAATAAAAGGCATCTCTAAGAATTACTGGGTTTTGATTATAGCCTAAAATGCTTGTTTTTCACCTATTTGAGTTAAAAGCTTGTCACTTTAATACAGGGACCCTGATCTTCTAAAGCGGATTGGGGCCGCAACTGCACTTGAAGTTAGAGCCACGGGAATTCAATATGCTTTTTCCCCTTGCATTGCAGTAAGTTGATATGATATGATATGATTGAACTTTTAGTGAAGTTGCATTTCTATTTCTTTGATGTCTGAATAACTGTGTTATGGTAGGTATGTAGAGATCCTAGGTGGGGTCGTTGTTACGAAAGCTATAGCGAAGATCATAAGATTGTGCGAGCAATGACAGAGATAATTCCTGGTTTACAAGGAGATCTGCCAGCTAATTCTCGCAAGGGTGTTCCCTTTGTTGCTGGAAAGTACGTATCTCTATCAGTTCGCATCTTCATCCTTTACCATTTCCATTAAATTATATACGCTAATCCCATTCTTATGAAGAAAAAACAAAGTGACTTCAACAAGAAAAAACAGAATGACGATTATCTGACAAACTACTTGATAAGCATAAAACTTTATTGAGAAGGCCACATGATAGGTGGGACCTGGTGATCTTAGAATTCCTTCACATAGAAGTTCTCTGTCAAACTGGGAAAGTTTGGATTTGATGATCTTAGAATCAATATTATTGACCCGTATTTGTTGTGGGTTGCTCTGATGGTAAGCACCCTCCACTTCCAACCAAGAGGTTGTGAGTTCGAGTCACCCCAAGAGCAAGGTGGGGAGTTCTTGGAGGGAAGGATGCCGAGGGTCTATTGGAAACAACCTCTCTACCCTAGTGTAGGGGTAAAGTCTACGTACACACTACCCTCCCCAGACCCCACTTGTGGGACTATACTGGGTTGTTGTTGTATTGTTGGTTACAACGTATAACTGGTCCTATCAATATCATGGTCCAGCACAGTATTTATCATGACAATGACCTTTGGCGAGTTTGGATATTGTTCATCTTTGGATCAAGTATAAATGAACCATTCAAGTTGGTTTAATCACATTATTTTCTTTATCATGATCTTGGAATAGTTTGAATCTCATAATCGTCTTCAGTATTGTGAGTTATTACACTTAATCAGCCAATGGTCGTTGTCGCAGGCTTTATGTATCGCCATCTTTTAACCTAAAATTTGATCTTAGAATCAACCCTGATGTTTCTATTGTTATCTTCCTTTGTTGTGGAACATTCCTTTAATTGAACTTTTAACTGGTAAAGGTCAAAGGTAGCAGCCTGTGCCAAGCACTTTGTGGGAGATGGTGGCACAGTGAATGGGATCGATGAAAATAATACTGTAATTAACTCAAATGATTTATTTGGCATCCACATGCCTGCATATTATGATTCAATAATAAAGGGTGTTTCAACGGTGATGGTTTCTTACTCGAGCTGGAACGGGAAAAAGATGCATGCTAACCGAGATCTTGTAACTGGAGTCCTAAAGGACAAGCTTAAATTCAGGGTAAGAATGATTAACTCAGCTCATTCAGAATCATTAAGTTAAGGTCAAGTAGGGATATATCCGTGTATAACCGCCTATTTTGTCTTTTCAGGGTTTTGTCATTTCGGATTGGCAAGGCATTGATCGGATTACTAGCCCACCTCATGCTAACTACACTTATTCAGTTCAAGCTGGAGTTTCGGCAGGAATTGACATGGTTGGTTTGCTAAGTTTGATCTAGGTTCTTTCTTTTCTAAAAATCAAAATGACAGTTTTAGTTACTCTATATGATTGTCTCGTCTACGCTGCAGATTATGGTTCCAGAGAATTACACAGAGTTTATTGATACTCTAACTCAGCTAGTGAAAGATAATGTCATTCCCATGAGCAGAATTGACGATGCCGTGAAGCGGATATTGAGAGTTAAGTTCACCATGGATCTATTTGAGAACCCATTAGCTGACCTTAGCTATGTAAACCAACTAGGTAGCCAGGTAACTTTGCTATCCAGTAACTGTTTTCAACTCTTGGGATCTAATTCTTTTATGTGTCAGATATAATGCGCTTCACTGTTTCTCTGTAGGAGCATAGAGAATTGGCAAGGGAAGCAGTAAGGAAATCGCTTGTGCTTTTGAAGAACGGAAAGGGCACTAGTCAGCCGTTACTTCCCCTTCCAAAGAAAGCGCCAAAGATACTTGTAGCTGGAACTCATGCGGACAATTTGGGTTACCAATGTGGAGGCTGGACAATAGAATGGCAGGGTGTTGCAGGCAATGATTTAACAGTTGGTATGTCTTCCATATTTGTAGTTTGGGCTTTAGCACAAACAATTCGGCCCTCATTTGATAACTAATGAATATATATCCTTCTTTAATCAAACAAGGTTAGCGATTTTTCTTTGTAGCACGGATTTAACTTACATACACAAACAACATAAAAAGTTTCACACTAATTTTAACCTATTGTAGCAGCAACATGACTTTTTTCTAGGTTACTAATTCCACTTTTTGAGGACGATTACTTGTAGTTTTCTTCTAGATGACCTGATGGTGTAAAAGTTCTTTACATGTCAGTTTAGGAGAAGTTATACTCGTGTAGCATAGTCGAGAGCAATTGATCTATTTCTGAATTTGGCAGGAACCACCATTTTAAGTGCTATCAAGAATACTGTGGATCCTGCTACACAAGTAGTGTACGAGCAGAATCCAGATTCAAACTTTGTGAAGTCCAACGAATTCTCCTACGCGATTGTTGTAGTAGGTGAAGTCCCCTATGCAGAGATGTTTGGTGATAGCACAAATCTTACAATAACAGAACCTGGTCCTAGCACTATCAACAATGTGTGTGGAGCTGTGAAATGTGTTGTAGTTGTCGTCTCTGGTCGTCCAGTCGTGCTAGAACCTTACGTCGAAAATATAGATGCACTCGTTGCTGCGTGGCTTCCGGGGACTGAAGGCCAAGGTGTTGCAGATGCTTTATTTGGTGACTATGGATTCACAGGCAAACTTGCGCGCACTTGGTTCAAGTCAGTTGACCAGCTTCCTATGAACGTTGGCGATCAACATTATGATCCCCTCTTTCCCTTTGGATTTGGTCTCACTACTCAGCCAGTGAAAAGGAATTAGAAGACATGATTGATTTTGTCATTCATTCAGCTTTCAGATAGAGTTTAAGAGCTGCTGTCTCAGAATACTAGTCAACAAAAGAGACAAGGTACAGAAGGAAATATTAAAATCTTTATTGAAGTTATTGAGAAATCATTGCTTTAGAAAACACTAAAAGGGTATAAACTTACATCAAAAGCTAGTGATCTTGTTTTATTATTCATTATTGGAAAATGGAGAAAGAGCACAAGGCACAAAATTGAAGGATTTCCCTAACATTATATATGAAAATGGTTTCTTCTTACTGTTATAATATTGCTTTCAAGTTGGAAGTATCATTGGTGTCCTGGTCGTGTCTGTTTAAAATTAAATTGAGAGTATTTAGGACCAAAAGATACGTTAAATTGTGAAAACACAAATTCCGAAAGAAAAAATGGAAAAAAGAAAAGATGTTACAAATCAGATGTTTAAGGCCGCAAAAGGGAAGAGTAGATCCTAAAGAGATAACACTTCCTCATGAATTATCTTGAATCGAGATCTTTGGCTCAACTTTATCCCATTCAAGATCTTTTGGCGACTTTATCCCAGTTTGCCGAGGGAGCAACCCCATTTTTCACCTTGAATTGGTCAAAATCTTCTTATATCATTTTCCTTTTTGTAATCTACCAAAAACTAATTCGTATAAGTCAAGTAGTTGAAAACTAGTTTTCCTTATAGACTTTTTAAAATTAAGAAATGCTCTTTAATTTTTTTTGTGAGCAAATACAGATATGGATATAGATAGACTTATAGAAAATTAATTGGTCTCATATTTTGCATTTCGCATCACATTTGAAAGGAATGGACGTAACAGGTTTTAATAGAAAACTTAAAGGGAAGAAAGAGCAGTAATTTTAATCTGTCAAAAAAGTACGTTGATTCTTGAAGCTAATCGCCGCAGTTTTCAGGTGCTTTTCATGTTTGACGCTGCCCTGATACAGAGCTTTACTTAAATCATGTTATTGTTACTAATTCAAAAGGCCTTTAATTTTCGAATCAATTAGTTTTGTAACCCTTTACAAATTATTATTTTATGTCTCTTTTTACAAGAAATCACTATTTTCACACATAAAATTTGAAAACAACACACGAAAAATCCTTGGACGATCATAGGGTTACATTCAACCATTTCCTCTAAATTTTCTTTCTTGTCCATGTACAGAAATTTAAGTTCCATTAACGAAATCAACTTTGCAGTCCCACCAGAGGAACTTCTAGGTAGAAGAAAGTGCCCATTGGCACTTTTCGGCCACGTCTTTAAAAAATAGCCATTACAAGTAAAACTTCAGGATATGTTGGCTGTACACAGTCGTGACAACGCGAGTACTGACTACTCAGCACAGTCACCGCGAAAGTATTACTTTCCATGGCGACTACGACGGTCACCACTAAAACACACATTTTGTACCAAAACCCTTATAATTGCGATTAATAAAGTTACCACGCAAAATTGGCACGGAAAACCTTATTTACTGTCGTGCATGATTCACTCTTATTGCTAGTAAATAGATGGTTCTGAGACCAAGACAATGATCATATAGTCCCAAGTTTTAATTTCAATTCTATCCGTTGACGTTTTCCAAGGTTATCTCATTTCGGTATCACCCTAAAAAGGAAGAAGTGCATCTTCGGTTGCACCCAACAATTTCGAATAATCTTAGATGTAGCACTGTACTGTCAGTTGTGAACATACTGAACACATCCTACATCTGCTTCCATCACCAAACTTTCCCCCGAAATCAAAAAGCCCTAAATATTGAGCATAATGGAATAGATGATAAACAAAGCGTCTCTGTTTATATATTACATACATAACTGCGTTTTTATAGAGAGAACACTACATCAATAAAGTGTAACATTTTACAGAAATAGGAGGTCAATACCCATTAACACTATGCTCTCTTTAAGTTAGCATCAGTATTCCACAAAACTACCAATATTCAGCATATCCCACAATGAAGCATCAGCTAGACAAGTATAGCAATGGCAGAATATCTGTCCAAGTTATGAAAAGCTTCACCTGCCATCAGTTCCTCCTGTACCACCTTACCAGAAAATAAATTAACACCAATAAGACAACTTCAATAGATTAACTAAACACAAATCAAAATCTGTCTATCCTAAATTGTACTTTCCAATTCCCTAATACTATTTTCTATCTATTTTTTTATTGAAAGATAGGAGGTTGGAATTGTGACGATTATGGTCAATCCTATTGACTATATCCCCAAGAACTTTTCTGGGGATAAGTCAACAATTTTATCATATATAATGCTCACCTCAATCAGTTATGAGATTGATCATGCTCAATAAAATCTAAGGCATCGTCCCTGGAGATAACATTGACACGGCTAACTCTATTTTTGTGTATCACACCATATATCTTATCAGCCACTTTCACAAGCTCCGGCCGGAATGTCGTCGTAATAAATTGTGTGCTGCCTCTGTCTGCCAAATCACGAACCATATCTAGAAAATTATAGTCAAAGGATACAAGGAAATATACATGGAGACTGTAGAGACAGAAGAAGGAATGCAGGAAATAATTTTAACTCTAGGATACTCCCCACAGCTGTTCTGTACTGAGGATCTAGTGCTGCATCTATCTCATCAAAAAGATAAAATGGGGCGGGATCACATCTTTGTATGGCAAATATAAGTGCCAGCGCTACCACAGTTTTCTGACCCCCTGATAACTGTTTCATTGACTGTGTTTCTCCTTGTCCAGTGAAGGACACCTACCGCAAGAAAGGAAAATTCAATTAAAGTACCAACTGAATTGCAGAATCTGTAACTTTTGACACCCTGTCTTTGTGCTGTTCATATTTTATACAAACTAAACCATTATCCCCAAAAAAAGTACCAATTGAAAATTAGCTCACAAGATGCATATTTCAAAGAAATTTTGTGAACAGCACAAGATTCCATGACCATAAATTTTGTGTGTGATTGTCAGAACTATTGCTCCAATATAGAATTCAATAACGAAGAGATGGTCCCATCGACAATACTGCATCAACAAACAGCAGATGATATAAAAAGGTACGAAATTACATGCCTTCACTTTCACACCAATATATTTCTCAACCCTTCCCTCCATATCAGCACGAGGCTCATCATCATCAGGATCATTGTCATCATCCTCACCATCCTAGAAACAACACAAAAGACACCAATGATCCTCATCATTCAAGAAATCAAACTTACACAGACCCGTGTACTTCCAAAAACTCATCCTTACAAAAAATGTGTAAACTGTTAGTCTTACGAAGTTTTTAAGTTTTTCATGTTTTTAGCTTTCAAACTAAACATGAAACAAAGAGGAGGCAAAGAAATATTCCCATTTTAATGGTGGAACTCAATGGTTTTATGAAATGAGAACATGTGCACCAAAAAAATGCCATTAGTCCTAGGAAGTCAAGTTGAAAGCGTGGAATAAAAGGGAAATATAATCCAAAAGTGCATATTATTGGGCATAAATACTTAGAAATTACAATCGCAAAAATTAAAAATCAGGAAAACCACTCATGTAAACTTTTGTTTCCTTTTTTTTTTTTTAATTTATTTGGAGAGGAACACTTGTAAACTGTTATATACTACAGTTATGTCAAACGCTGTCTTTAAAGTACTATTCCATTTATTATGGCCTTGGTATCTCTTCATTTTTAATGGACAGTTTATTGGGATCATCCTTCGAAGTTTAAGTTCTAGCTATATGTAATCTACGGAATACTCCAGATGAATGAGAAATACTTCGATTTCTTAAGCCAGCTAAGCATTCAAGAAGTTCACCAGCCAATATACTTCTCCTCTTTCTTATATTGCCATTCTATTAGTCTGTTGTTTTCAAATTTTTCCTCTCAAATGATTTGTTGAGCACTGCCTATTGAGTTTCTGTTTCTTTAGCTCACTTACATCAGCAGTTAAATTCAGTGATAAGTTTCAATGAGAAAGTAGAGGAAAGGAATGGTTGTCATTCTACACACAATATAATTCATCCTCCACTGTCAAGAGGTACCTGGCCATATATAACCATATTGATTACTCTCACTAAGACATTTTTATTTCCAAAATTTATAATTTCTTATAAGTCTATGTTGCACCTCGTTTTTACATCTCTAGATGTGATTTTGATCTACATGACTTTTAGAAACACTCATTTGCGTAAATATGGTTTAATTTCCACGAGACTTATCATACAAACAAAAAGGGGATCTGTTTATTGCTAGTTTACTATAATAAGCGCTCGGAATAGAACAAGAGGAACTAGAAAAATGAGCAAGAGATAGCCCAATGGAATAGACACAATAATATTTTATGCAACAAACAAAACAAACCTTTTTCTTCATCATAACTAAGAACCCATGACCTCCTTGCACGAGTTGAGAGAACACTTCACGGAAATGTTTAGCCACGCCCTTGAACGTGCGCTCAATTGATTCATCCTTCCTCATATCCAAAACTGATATAAGTTCCTTGATTTTCTGCCAATATTGATGCAACGCAAATGAAAGAAGTCAAACTAAGAACTGCTATCAATACATAAACATATAAGTCCAAATCCACAAAATACACGATTTATATACCTCATCACCAGCATCTAATTCAGCTTGCCTTTTTTGGAGTTCTTCTCTTTGCTCCGTGAAATTTACATATTGATCAAGTGCTTTTTTGTTTACATGGCTAAATTGTTTCAGCTGCTCATTACACTTGTGCAGCATCTTATATAATTCTTTTACATTCCTCCTTTTGTACCTAGAATTTA
>ML243031.1:578-17907 GCA_005239495.1 Nicotiana undulata
AAATGTAATCCGTTAACACTTTTGTAATACAAGAGATGAATACACTAAAATATACTCTACATGCTATATATGTAGTTAAAATTGTATAACGAAGCATGTTATATATATATATATATATATAACATGCTTCGTTATACAATTTTAACTACATATATAGCATGTAGAGTATATTTTAGTGTATTCATCTCTTGTATTACAAAAGTGTTAACGGATTACATTTGTATTATTTAGATAGTAAATATAAACGTGATTTTTAATTTTGACCAATGTTGACCTGAAAAGAGACCAAATGTTGACCTGAAAAGAGACCAACTTTGATCGCTAATTATCCAAAAATTAAAATTAGCGACTAACTTTGGTCGCTAATTTTAAATTATATTGATTTATATTTTATAATTTTATTTAAATAATAATATAATTATTAAAATTTTATATCTGGGTCCCAGATTAGCGACCAAAGTTGGTCTCTATTTTCTTCCCTTTTCATAAGCGACCAACTTTGGTCGCTAATTTTAAATTTTATTTATTTATATTTTATAATTTTATTTAAATAATAATATAATTATTAAAATTTTATATTTGGGTCCCAGATTAGCGACTATATATGGGTCCCAGATTAGCGACCAAAGTTGGTCTCTATTTTCTTTCCTTTTCATAAGACCGAAACTTTTTATCATTCAGAATGCTCTTATGTGTAGGATTCAATTCCAGTATAAAGAGCTTCTTCAATAATTCCAATTCATGGAAAGCCTAGAAGTACTCTTACTCTGGTGGACCCAGACTCTCCCTTATTAGGCTTCTGAGTTCATACCAGATCCATGCCTATCTACACTGATAATTCATGAATCAATCCCAATCTCTGAGTTAACAAGGACAAGTATGGATGGATTTTGCTATGGAGTTAAAAGAGAGACACCAACTTTGGTCGCTAATTTTAAATTTTATTTATTTATATTTTATAATTTATTTAAATAATANCTCTATTTTCTTCCCTTTTCATAAGCGACCAATTTTGGTCGCTAATTTTAATTTTTTTTTATTTATATTTTATTATTTTATTTAAATAATAATATAATTATTAAAATTTTATATCTGGGTCCCAGATTAGCGACCAAAGTTGGTCTCTATTTTCTTCCCTTCTCATAAGCTGGTACCAACTTTGGTCGCTAATTTTAAATTTTATTTATTTATATTTTAATTTTTTTAAAAATAATAATATAATTATTAAAATTTTATAACTGGGTCCCACTTTAGCGACCAAAGTTGGTCGCTAAATTCAATATTTCTTTGACCATGCAAGTCTGACCAGTCCGGTCAATATTTTGACCACATTATCGACCAAAAAGCGACCAACCTTGGTCGCTAATGTATTTACAATTATTTTCTCCAATTTAGCGACCAACCTTGGTCGCTTTTCTTGACAGACCAATTTTGGTCGCAAAATTTTGGTCGCTTATTGCCGGATTTTTAGTAGTGATTGTTGACGGTAAACTGCTAATATAAATAATTATATTATCATTGCATTTAACCTATAGCATGCCATTTATTTTATATTCTACTATGTTATGAAAGAGAATTGTTATAAATAGTATTTCTTATAGTAACTCACATTAGATTACAAAATTATACATTATCAATCTACTTATTTAGAGATCATTTTGGATAGTGGATAAGATAATAATCCCAACATAAGATAAAAAAGATAATACAATCAAGTATTTGGTTAAAAGTTTTGATTCCAGTATAAATTAATTGAGATTATTTATACCATAAGTTTGGTGTAACACTCCAATTTTTTTTTAAATGTTTAAAGCACATTACAAAGTTTAATGCATGCTAAACTATATTTTTTGCATGCTAACTATGACCTCTGAAATAACTAATACAATAGTGAATAACTAATACAAGACGTGGTAGCCTCGGGACGCGAGGACTGCCTACTTTGACTTGAGACTATATTGTCCAAGACGTATATCTACCACATGCGAGACATATGGTCTAGAGTTGAAAGGGAAAAAAAAGCTTGTTAAGCGAGTTGTAGCGTGAGGCGAACTGGGCAACATGAAAATCTGGAGCACAAAAAGGAAAATCTATCAACTTTAGTGTGCAATGTCGCATGAAACAGCCTAATGCCCATGGCCTTTACCTATAAATAACAAGTCGTTGACGGGAAGAGAAAATTTTTTATCAAAATTTGTTGAGTGTTACAAGTTTTTGAAGGGGTTCGACCAAGAGGCGAAATATATAAAAGGTAAGTTTTTACATATTTGTGTTATCTATATCTATTTAACACTAATATTTACGTCAAAACACTATAAAAATGGTTAGATTTTACCAAATCTCAAAGAATCTACCAAAAATATCAAAAGAAGATTTTTTAGGATTTGCTTCTAAAGATAATTCCTACTACTTTGAACTTATTCTATGAAGTATAATTTAACATTTTAATATTATGTATGCGTTGGGAAAGTAGTTTAAAAGCATTATAAGTAAACCCTAAATTTTACATTAATGATATTTTGGGATTACAAAAAGAATATATCCATGAAATAAGTGTTACACCCCATATTTTCGTACGTAAGAGTACGTCATAATTCGATTGATATAATCTCGAAAATTAGATCATCTTAGAAAGTACATAAAGTAATTTAATCATATAACCTTGGAGGTTACAAATGTTTAAGATTCATGAACTGCAAGTGTAACGACCCGACCGGTCGTTTTGCGTTATCGGACCCCGTTTCCCTAAATGAGATTTATTTTGAATTTATAAGTATCACGCTATTTCAACAAGGGATAAGTTAATTTGTGAATGTGAGAAGGTAAGCAAATCGGAAAAAAAATGATGAGTTATGTCAAGATTTGACATTTTGGAATAAAATACGGCCCGAGCTAAAATACTCGATATTTATGGACTAGTGCTATACAAAGTACCATATGACCACGGTGGATAATGATACTCTTATGGGATCGGGCCGTACGCCACGGCGAATAGAGATACTCTTATGGGAGCGGGCCGTACGCCACGACAGAATTTAAGATGCACTTATGGGACGGGCCGTTCGATCCTCGGCAGCGCATATATATAATAATTCAGTATATATAAGAGTCAGCACTCGAGTCGCAGGTATGATTCGCGATCGAGGGGAGCTTTATGATTAATTCAGTTTACTTTTATTGTTAGTTCGGGGCGAACGACCCTCGGCATATATATTTATATATACACATATGATATACCGCTTGGGACTTAAATTGTTAAATTGATTAAAGGACGTAAATTGTTAAATGATTTCAAGAATAAGGAATTTGACAGATATTTAGGGGAGAAATTTAGAAGAAATTACTTATTTACTTATTTTCAGAAATTATTCGGATTTCAGTGCCTTATATATATGTTTGTTGCTTAACTGCCTTCACATGTCTACTGCTTTCAGCATATTCTGTCCTATTTATTTTGTTGAACCTTAGTGAGTGTCAAGTCGGCGTCTCGTCACTACTTCTTTGAGGTTAGACGGGATACTCATTGGGTACATATATGTATATGTACTCATACTACACTTTCTGTGCATTTTTTTGCACAGGTACCTTTATAGCACAATGATTGACTTGGAGACTTATACGGGCTGCATTCATACAGAGGCGTTCCGCAATTGGAAGAGTCTCCCTTCTATATAATTACATTTTTATCTTTATAGTCTTTGTCCAATTTGTTCCTTGGACAAGCATTGTATAATTGTATAAATTCTTAGAAGTTGCTCATGTACTTGTGTCACCGGGTTCTGGGGATGTGATGAGATTTATCTTATTACTAAATTGATTTCCTATCATGTTTAATTCACGAAAATCTATTCATTTTGATTACGAAATGCAGAAAAAGGCAATGAGTTCGAAAATGTTAAACAGGAAAGTATCTCAACTTATTGAGGGGTGGCTTGCCTGACAGTGGTGTCCGACGCCATCACGACCTATAAATTTTGGGTCGTGACAACGTGGTATCAAATCCCTAGGTTCCCCTAGGTTTCACGAGTCATGAGCAAGTCTAGTAGAGTCTTGCAGATCGGTACGGATACGTCTGTACTTATCTTCGAGAGGCTACGGGGCTGTAGGAGTACTTCCCTTCTTGATTCCTGGTCGTGCGATTTGATTCCCTTAAGGCTTATGCCTATTTTCTTCCTACTCAATATTACGCATCGCGAAGCGCTTGTTATAAATCGGGAATTTTAGGAGTTGATGGTATTTGGGGACCAGTCAGAGTGGGTGACTCTCAGCAGAGGTCCTAGTAAATTCGAAAATTTGAGTATGCGGTGTTTAAAGGTTTCGAGCAGCAGTATGATTAGGAATCGATCTTTTGCAGTGTTTGAGAAAGGGAAAATGGGTGGAGTGTTCGTCCCTACTATGTTGGTTGTTCTTGCGTGAGTTGAGTAGTCCCTTCCTGAGTCAATTCTTTTTGTATTATGTTCGAGTTATGGCCTATTGGCGCATTGTGGTATCGTGTGTGACGGTTGGTCATGTCTGGGGTGATTTGTGGTCTGAACAGTTCATACTGGGTGAGACGAGTTTATTGCATCAGGGATCAGTGCGATATGATTAAGTGAATGCATTAAAGGACAATTACCATTATCGGTTTGTAAGGAGATGGTGGTCTTAGTCAAGAGGAAGGATTCAATGTTTGGTTAACTCTGCAATTAGTTAGAATTTCTACACATCTCCATATATTATAAGGTGTATTCAGAGCATCGGATTCGTAGAATTTTGGATATTAAGGTTCAGGAAGTGTCATTGTGGTTAGATGATGGATTATGCGGTGTATGGTGCTAATCCAGCAAAGGTACACAATTGTGTTCTGCTGCGTCGTGTAGTGGTTGATACGTTGTTCATATATAGAAAACAGGTCCGACAGAGAATTTCCGGTGTTGGAACTGAGTTCGGAACTTGCTGCATGGATAAAGGAGGATATCTTCAGATTTTATCAAGCTTATGCGTTCAACAAGTTTGTGGCCGCACGGGCAGGTGCACGAGGTATGAAGTAGGGATTCCAAATAACTCAAAAGCAGTTCTTGGCACGTTCGAGCACGAACATCTGTTTAAGTGGGGGAGAGTGTAACGACCCGACCGGTCGTTTTGCGTTAGCGGACCCCGTTTCCCTAAATGAGATTTATTTTGAATTTATAAGTATCACGCTATTTCAATAAGGGATAAGTTAATTTGTGAATGTGAGAGGGTAAGCAAATCGGAAAAAAATGATGAGTTTTGTCAAGGTTTGACATTTTGGAATAAAATACGGCCCGAGCTAAAATACTCGGTATTTATGGACTAGTGCTATACAAGGTACCATATGACCATGGTGGATAATGATACTCTTATGCGATCGGGCTGTACGCCACGGCGGATAAAGATACTCTTATGGGATCGGGCCGTACTCCACGGCGGATAAAGATACTTTTATGGGATCGGGCCGTACGCCACGGTGGATAATGATACTCTTATGGGATCGGGCCGTACGCCACGGCGAATAAAAATACTCTTATGGGAGCGGGTTGTACGCCAAGACGGAATTTAAAATGCACTTATGGGACGGCCCGTTCGATCCTCGGCAATGCATATATATAATAATTCAGTATATATAAGAGTCAACACTCGAGTCGCAGGTATGATTCTCGATCGAGGGGAGCTTTATGATTAATTCAGTTTACTTTTATTGTTGGTTCGGGCCGAACGACCCTCGGCATATATATTTATATATATACATATGATATACCACTTGGGACTTAAATTGTTAAATTGATTAAAGGACGTAAATTGTTAAATGATTTCAAGAATAAGGAATTTGACAGATATTTAGGGGAGAAATGAAGAAGAAATTACTTATTTACTTATTTTCAGAAATTATTCGGATTTCAGTGCCTTATATATATGTTTGCTGCTTAACTGCCTTCACATGCCTACTGCTTTCAGCATATTCTGTCCTATTTATTTTATTGAACCTTAGTGAGTGTCAAGTCGGCATCTCGTCACCACTTCTTTGAGGTTAGACGAGATACTCATTGGGTACATATATGTATATGTACTCATACTACACTTTCTGTGCATTTTTTTGCACAAGTACCTTTATAGCACAGTGATTGACTTGGATACTTATACGAGCTGCATTCATACGGAGGCGTTCCACAAATGGCAGAGTCTCCCTTCTATATAATTACTTTTTATCTTTATAGTCTTTGTCCAATTTTTTCCTCGGACAAGCATTGTATATTTGTATAAATTCTTAGAAGTTTCTCATGTACTTGTGTCACCGGGTTCTGGGGATGTGATGAGATTTATCTTATTACTAAATTGATTTCCTGTCATGTTTAATTCACGAAAATCTATTCATTTTGATTACGAAATGCAGAAAAAGGCAATGAGTTCGAAAATGTTAAACAGGAAAGTATCTCAACTTATTGAGGGGTGGCTTGCCTGACAGTGGTGTCCGGCGCCATCACGACCTATAGATTTTGGGTCGTGACAATGTGGTATCAAGAAATGGCATGCGGGTCGACAAAGCAAATATAGAGGTTATTCCAAAGTTACCACCACCTACTTCAGTGAGAGGAGTCCGGAGTTTCCTTGGCCATGCGGGTTTTTACCGGCGCTTTATCAAAGACTTCTCAAAGGTGGTGAATCCATTATGCAAGTTGCTTTAGAAGGATGCTAAAATCAATTTTGATGAGCATTGTATGCATGCTTTTGAACTCTTAAAACACAAGCTCACTACTACTCCCTTCATCACGGTGCCAGATTGGAATGCAGCATTTGAATTCATGTGTGATTCAAGCGATGTTTCTCTGGGGGCTGTTCTGGGACAAAGGGTGAATAAAGTCTTTCATCCAATTTACTATGCTAGCTAAACAATGAATTCTGCTCAAATTAACTACACAGTCACAGAAAAGGAGCTTCTAGCTATAGTCTTCGCCATGGAGAAGTTTCGACCTTACTTGATGGGTGCCAAGGTCGTAGTCCATACCGACCATGCTGCACTCCGTTATCTTATGACAAAGAAGGATTCCAAGGCAAGGCTGAAGAGATGGGTGTTATTATTACAAGAATTTGATTTGGAGATCGTGGACCGAAAAGGGAGTGAAAATCAAGTTGCCGATCATTTGTCCCAGTTAGAGGAGCAAGGACGTCCTTGTGACTAACTTGAGATCAATGACAATTTTCCGGATGAGCAACTACTTGCAATGTCAATGAAAGAGATGCCCTGGTTCGCGGATATTGCCAATCACCTTGTCACCGGAGTTGTCCCTTGTGAGCTCTCTTCCAACCAAAGGAAAAATCTTAGAAGGGACATCTTGGATTTTTATTAGGATGAACCTCATCTTTTCAAGATTTGTACCGACGGGATGATTCGGAGATGTGTTCCGGAAGAAGAGAAACTAGCTATCCTTGAGTCTTGCCACTCCTCACCATATGGTGGTCATCACGGAGGGGCGAGAACGACTTCTAAAGTGCTTAGTTGTGGGTTATTTTGTTCCACCTTGTATAAGGATGCTAGTGAACTAGTCAAGAGATGTGATGAATGCCAACGAGCCGGGGGAATTTCCAAAAAGGACGAGATGCCTTTGAATTCTATTCTTGAGGTAGGAATTTTTTATGTTTGGGGCATCGACTTCATGGGGCCTTTCGTGAGTTCATGTGGAAATACGTATATATTGGTTGCGGTTGATTATGTGTCGAAATGGGTGGAAGCCGCGGCCTTGCCAAATAATGAAGTGCAGAGTGTGATAGCCTTTCTAAAAAAGAACATCTTTACTAGGTTTGGTACTCCACGGGCTATTATCAGTGACGGGGGGTCACATTTTTGCAACAAAGCTTTCGACTCCTTACTTTCTAAGTATGGGGTCAATCATAAAGTCACCACCCCGTACCACCCTCAATCTAGTGGCCAAGTTGAAGTGTCTAACAGGGAGATAAAGGGTATTCTTTCCAATACGGTCAATGCCAATAGAACCGACTGGGCCAAGAAACTAGATGATGCCCTTTGGGCTTACCGAACTGCTTACAAGACACCAATTGGGATGTCCCCATATCGTTTGGTCTTCGGAAAAGCTTGCCACCTTCCCGTAGAATTGGAACATAAGGCTATGTGGGACTTGAGGAAATTGAACTTGGAATGGGATGTTGTTTCAAACCTCAGAGTGGAACAATTGAACGAGTTAGATGAGTTTAGATTCCATGCGTACTCAAGCTCGTCCTTGTATAAGGACAAGATGAAGTACTTACATGACAAATATAATCGAGGTGAAGATTTCAAGGTTGGTGACCTGGTATTATTGTTCAACTCCCGGTTGAGATTATTCCCGGGAAAGCTCAAGTCCAAGTGGAGCGGGCCGTGTGAAGTAGTATGTGTTACTCCATTTGGGGATCTCGATCTTAAGAACAAGAGTGGTGAAGTATTCAGAGTCAACGGTCATCGGGTAAAGCATTATCTTGGAAAAATCGATGATAGCCACGTGGTGGCCCTCCTTCATCTGAAGTGATTGTGGTATCATGCTTCGTGACGCAACGTTAAATCAAGCGCTTCATGGGAGGCAACCCAAGTGTCTTTGCTTTCATTTTTCTTTATTTTTCTTGTTAGAATAGGTTTCACTGTTATACTAACTGGTTGTTGGATGTGTAGGTTGATTCTGACACAGGAAATTTGAATAAGTGTCAAAAATACAACTCACAGAAGTTTGCTTCGCGGCCGCGGTCGCCGTTTCGCAGTCCGCGAAGCTCTTTTGGTACAAAAAGTTGACTAAGTGTAAAAAATACAACTCTCAGAAGTTTGCTTCGCGGCCGCGGTCGCCGTTTCGCGGTCCGCGAAACTCTTTTGGTGCAATTTTTTTTTCTAAGTATCAAAAAGAGGCTTCTCTGAAGTTTTCTTCGCGGCCGCGGTCCCTTTTTTGCGGTTCGTGAAGTCCATTTGCTGCATACCCAGGTCGTTTCAGTGACCGCAGACCGCGGTGGTTTTTCGCGGTCGGCGGTGGGTAAGTTGGGCCCCCGCTGCTTTCTATAAATATACTATTAGGGCTTCATTTCTTACTTTACGCACTTGAACTACCCAGAGCATCTGTGAACTGTGTCTTCATCCTACCTAACTTGAACTTCTTTGCATTCATCCAACACTTCATCAAGCATCTAGTAAGTGTATTTGTGATTAGTTGAATTCTTAATTTTCTTAGTTTCTTCATTAATTGGTAACTTCTTCTCTTCTTCTCATAGTTTTTTATTACTTTTAGGCTTTCAAAATGCTATGTTAGTCCACAAATGTTCATTTTAGGCCCTTGATATTCAATTACTCTGATTAAATACGTAGGGGTCAATAATTGAGCATAATATAGTAAAATCTGGAAGCCCTAAGTCTCAGTCATCTTCGTGGTTCGCCCCTTTTTCGCGGACCGCGGTCCCTCATATTGCAATCCAGGTATCAGTTTTCGCGGACCGCGGTTGAATTTTCGTGGGTCGCGGTCCCTTTTGCTCTGCATGCTGCCTCTTTGAACCTCAAGCTTCGCGGCCGCGGTTGCCTTTTTGCGGTCCGCGAAGTGAAGATTCAGAGAGATGTTTTTTCCTTGGGTCAACAACCGCGGTCCGCGGTCGACTTTTCGCGGTCCGCGATTGTCCTTCAGCAGCACAATGGTTATTCAATATTCAATGTATCAGACTGTGCTACATTATTTTGGATACTAACCATATCTACTTGTGTTTGCTTGTAGAAAATGGTTCAATCACGCGGCAGAGGTCGTAAACCAACAGGGGGAGAAAAGTCCTCCCGAGGGAAAGGAAAGACAATGCGGAAGCTAACTCCTCAAGTACGGGAATCTATTAAGCAGACAAGGAAAATTATCTGGAAGGATGACAAAGCAGCTTCTCGCTCTGATAGTGACTATGTTCCTTCGGAGCCCTCTTCTGAGTCCATCCCGGAGTATGTAGAGGACGACTCCTCTACATTTAGATTGACCAATGAACCTTCGGATGATTCTCCCCCTGCCCAAGAACCAGCCCAAGTACAGAAGCAAGAATCTGCACATGGTGAGTCATCTGAGGGCTCAGACCATGAGGCCGGTCACACAGACACCACCTCCCCGACAACGTCCTTATCTAATGAGGACTCTAGTAATGACAATGAGGGTGAACCACATGTGGTTGAGGGGGTTGAACGGACTCGCAATCCGGATGCATGGCAGGACAGATTTGTTAGTGAATCAGCATTTCACAAGTTCAGGGATTTGTGGACTTCACGCTCAATCATTCCGGAGCGGACTTTTTCTGCTAAAGAGTTGGCGACTTACAACCCTAATGTGAAACAACAGTTCCGGGACCGACGAGGGTGGAATTACTTCAATGAATATCTTCCTGATGCCAATGAACACATAGTGAAAGAGTTCTACACCAATCTCCTATTTCTCGAAAAGGGCTCAAAGGCATCTCAAGTAAGAAATCTCACAGTGCCCTTCGATGGAAAGTCAATAAATGAATACTTGGAGATGGATGATGTTGATGATCACTTGTATCGAGAGCGGTTGGCTGAAAAAGATGCTGCTAGAAATTGGTTGGCTTTGCACTTGGCTAGGCCCGGGGAGACTCCAGAGTGGCTGACTGCTGGGAAGCCCATCACCAGGAAGTCCCTTAATTTTGAAGCCAAAGGGTGGGAGACATTTGTCTGCAGCAGACTTGACCCGACACATCATGATCAGACGCTCCCCCTCAGTCGGGATGTGCTAGTGGCATCTATCATGGCTGGATACCCCATCAATGTGGGGAATGTGATGTCAGAGGTGATTAGCCGGGTTGTCAGCACAGGTGGCACTTCTTACCCCTTCCCTCATTATTTGACTCTTTATTGTGAAGATCAGGGGGTAACCAAGAAGTGGTTTGACAACAAAGTCAAGCCCATCAAGCCCTTCTCTTGGTATGATCTTAAAGATGATGACAACCCGAAGAAGAAGTCATAGGGTAAGTCAGTTGCTTCCACTGGCCAGTCTGATGAGCCACTGGTGGTTGAGGCGTCTTCACTTCCCCAGCCATCCATTCCTGAAGGAGTTCCAGGACCCTCCTCCTCTGCTGGCACATACATCCCCTCCACCAGAGCCTACCCCATGACTTCTCACAGGCTAAACCAGACTCTCACCAGCCTCACTACTTGGATGCAGTCAGCATCAACTAAGGTGACCGCCATTTCTACAGCTGTGGCAGCTCCAACTACTCCTCCCCCACCACAGGTCGCACAGTCCGTTGAGGACGCCCTAAAGGAGATTGTGGCCAACCAGAAGAAGATCTTGGATGCAGTTAGTGCCCACGGGAGAGCACTAACACAGTTGGCCAAAGAGACAAAGAAACTGAGAAAGACTCGGGCATCGAAGGAGGAGGTAGAAAAGTTGAGAAATGAGGTGGATACTCTTACAAGGGATCAGATACCCTTGGATATGTTGCTAGCAGATCCCGCTGAGCAGCCGCAACAGTCACAGTAGTAGCAGCAGCCAGTGCCCGAAGAGGATCCGATTAGGCCTCTGAAGAAGAGGAAGTTGATGCCCCGCCCTCAGGGCATCAAGCTTGTATTGGCAGAGCCGTCCACCCAGAGCCAGGAGGCCTAGACACCAGGAGCTCACTCTCAGGTAGCAGCTGACCCAATCCTTCCACAGGCCCAGCCTCAGGCAGCAGTAGCAGACCCGGCACCGCCATTGTCTCAACCACTATCAGACCCCACCTCTTCACAGATTCAGCAGCAGCAACATGGACCACAGCAGGGCGAGGGCCAATAGGGAGTTTTCTCTCCTCTCTCTCTCTCTCCTTTTATTTTTGAGGTTCTATATTTGATATGTAGCATTGAGGACAATGCTATATCTTAGTTGGGGGAGTGGCCCTGTTAGGCATTTGACATCATGGGTTGTATAAATATGACAATATTTTCCTTTCTTTTCTTTACCTTATTTCCATTTTGGTAATGTAGACTTTTCTATTTTTGGTATGTATAAGTTAATTATCCATTGTAAATATTCATCCCCTATGTATATTCGTCTAAATTCCCCTCATGTACATATTCATTCTATCCCACGCACTTTACTTTACGCACCTTTTATTTTATAGCTTCTTATTTTTCTTTTATAGCTTCTTGTTTAGTTTTCGCGTGAGCAATAAACCTTTGGTTTTCTTAAGGATAGATGGTGTGACAACCTTCTTAAGGGTTGAGTCTGTCTTCTTAAGGGTTCCCCTTCTTTTTTGTTTTTGTTTTTGGTTTTTCTTCTTTTTGTCTAGTTAATGAATAACGGTGCCTCAAGAAAAGCTTCACTTGGGCCTAACACAGTTGCCTTTGATCCCATGGTCAAAGATAAACCGTTGTGTTTAGGAGGGTGATGGTGGCGATCTTGAGACTCTTGTGTTGACCCGTATTCATCGGGTGGTTCTTCGAGACCATTTTTGTTACTCAAAACACGACCAAGGTTTTAGTGGGCCCTCGACTCTGTTTCTGTGGCAATCCCTTAGCATTGAGTGGTGAGGAATTCGAATTGCAAGTCTAAGTTCCGTGCCACAAGTGTAGAACTTTCCCTGAGTGTTGTCTAGGCGAAATTCTAGGTATAACTTGACTTGAGAAGTGACTATAGGCTTCCCTTGACTTGAACAAAACTGGACACTTCCATGGCCTTCCAAAAGACATGTTCCCTAGTCAACCCATTTGAGCCTTAAACCCTTCTTTCTATAACCAAGCTACAAGCCTTCAACCATTCTTTTACCCTCTCTTGGCACCCGATTTTTTCTTGGCACTAGGCAAAAAACATAAGTTTGGGGGAGAGACGAGGGATGCAATTAAGTGAAAAACAAGGCACAAAAGAAAGAAAAGAGAAAAGGCAATGAAAAAGAATAGAAAAGAAAAGCATGAACAACAAAAAGAAATAAAAGGGAATTGATGAAAAGGTTTGGAATGTATAAAAGTGAAGAAAAGTGCCTAGAATGAACAAAAAGGTTTGACAGTGTGTCTCTCCAACCCTGCAAAAGATAAAATGATTCAAAAAGTCAAGAAAATGTGAGTACAGTAAAAAATGAAGTGCCCAAGGAAAGATAGAACTCACTCTGACCAAATACTTCCTACCCTCGACCAAAAGCCTTCATTATGATTCCACAAAAGCCCTGTATGATCCCAAGTCGAGTGAAGCCTACATTAGTGGTGATTTACACAAAGGGAAAGCCTATGGTACTTCGAGCCGGACTTGGTACAATTTCCTTGATAAGAGAAGAGCGATTCCCTATACTCCTTGTTCTGAGTGTTATTATTCTAAAAGTGAGGTGCTTAGGGAAAGTCGCGGAATAAGAGTCTGGGATCCACACTGACCAAGGTGGTAGTTAGAGTTGCACTGATGAGTTGGAACAACTCTTGAAGCTCTTGTATCACACTTGAAACAATGATTTTAAAAGATTCAAGCAATGTCAATGATTCATGTGTATTAAGGGCTATGGTTAGTTCCAATTGATGCTAGTTGAGGTCACCATTAGGACAACCATATTTTCGGGGAGTCTATCACATGGGTGGGGTTAATTTTGTCTGCTTGAGGACAAGCAAGAGCTTAAGTTTGGGGGAGTTTATAACTTGGATTTTTGCCTCGTTTTCCGTTCCTCTATACCTGAGTATTGGATATAATTGTACACAAAATAGCCCTGAAAGCTTACACGTTGTGCTTGTTGCAGGATTGAACCAAAAATGAGGACACTCAGTCTAAAACATGCTCAAAACAGGAGTGAATCCAACACAAGTATCAAAGATAACAAAAAGTTATCAAGCAAAAGGCCATCGCGACCGCGGTCCAGTTTTTGCGGACCGCGGTGGCTGACTTCAAAGATGCTGCAGGCAAGGCAGGGTTCCACCGAGGCCGTGGTCATGGTTTCGTGGTCCGCGAAGATCAACTTAAGAGAACCAGTTCTAAGGCAAAACTCACCGCGACCGCGGTCCCCATTTCGCGGTCCGCGGTGGTTCAATTTCAGCAACCTAGCAGTCAAGACCCAGATGATTTTCGCAGACCGCAGTCGTATTTTCGCGGTCCCCGGTGGCCCAACAAGGGCATTTTTGTTTGAAATTCTGGCAGACTATAAATAGACTATTTTGTAATTTTTTTTAGATATCTGGGAATTTTCAGAGTTGAAACTCGTTCTTGTACCTAGGGTTTTGCATTTTTAGCTTTGTTCTTGCTATTTTAACATTGGAATTTCAATTTTCATTGTTAATTATAGATTAATGGGTTCTTCTTCTTCTCTATCTTTGGTTTCTACTTTGATTATGAGTAGCTAGACCCATTAGCTAGGGTTGTGGCTCAACCCTAGTGTGGGTACGTAATGGGTTTGTTAAATTAAGGTTGGGAAATTAGTGTGTGTTAGCTATTTAGGCTAATTTGGTGTTGTTATTGCTATAATAGGTGGTTGCAAACACTAATTAGACCTTTCATGACTTGGGTCCTTCTTGAGAAAGAGGACTTGAGTCTAGAAAATTAGCCTAATAGGAAGTTAGGGCATTATCAATAGATTGGTAGTCCCAATCAATTGGGTTGATCCCAGAAATGGTAAAACCCTACTTGATCCCTAATTAACGGGTTAAACCTCGAGAGAGTAATACCCTACCTAAGCCTTACTTGCTTGCTTAATTGATACCCCATTGGTCTCTCGAGAGTCAATTTGGGTAATGCGACTCAAACTACCGAGAGGTATAGAGTGGGTACCTGAGTGCATTGCCTATATCTGTATCCCTAGTGAATTCCCCGACCTTAGACTTGAAACCCATCGTACATCCACCTAGGCAAAGGTCACGACCCTAGTGCCTTTATCAATATAAGAAAACACCAACAAAAACATCGCAATTATTAGTTAGTACAAAATCCTTAGAACTAATCTTAGTATAATTCAGCCCAATATGTTAAGTGTAATTAGTAACACTCTCCCCTTTTTGCTCACTTAGGTACTCACGCCCATTTAAAGACTCTCTGTGGATTCGATCCCGACCTTCTCGGGTAAAAGCTACACGACCCGTGCCTGCCTACTTATATAGTAGTGTTGGTGGGACGTGAACAGTAATCAATTCTAAACTTTACTCTTTCAATTACCCATTGTTTTTCATCACTTTTAAATAAAAAACTAAGAATTTTCATGGTAAAAATTGAGGGTTGTGTAGAATTAGGGAATTTTGTAAAAATCGAATCTTTACCTCGAATTGAGGTCGGATTTCTAAACTAATTATATATTTGGGTTCGTGGGTGAATGGGTAAACGTAATTTGGTCTGAACCCCTGTCACGACCCAAATTTCCCTCTGTTGGGTATCGTGATGGCACCTAGTCCTAGAGACTAGGTAAGCCTAACAATAAGTAAAGGAAAACTAACAGTCTCGATAAAATAAAAATAAAAAACCTTGACAGTATATACAAAGTTTTTCCCAAAACCGGTAATACAAGTATATAAATGAATACACGACAGTATATAAATGAGTACACAACATCACCCTTCGTGCTTTACACTCTTCCTCACCCAAACAATAACAAAAACAACAGTTTGGAAAGGAAAGTCAACAATAAGAGCCATACATCACAACATCCGGCAAGGGAGTCAACAACGCAAACAACATCATCCCGGCAAGGAAAAATAACTATAACCAATCTCGCCTAAACAATTTAATTTACGGAATAAAACTCAGCTCAAATAAAGGCCCAGTAATTGGCAACATCAAGAAAACATCGACAACATAAATATTTATCAACTAGACCCAAGTAGCACATAAGGGAAAAGTCATATAAATCACAATGTAAGACTCACGTGCATACTTGACTCCAACGAACAGATGTTCTAACTACGGCTAGACAACTACAAAGCTAGATAACACTAATATAGTCAATTGGGCGGTTCTAGTAAGCAAATATAGCATGAAGATAAGATTGGTAAATTATTCAGTTAAGTCAATTAAGATCAAATAGCCAACGAAGGAATCCAAAAGCAAGTAATTCTAATTTAAGCAGGAAAGGATGAAATTAACCACCAAGGACTCAAATGTATCAATTACAATTCATACACATGTAACATAAGAACCTACGAACTCTAGAAGGCCAGTCTATTAGCAAATAAGTCTGAGTACGCACTCGTCACCTCGCATACACGGACTACAACAAGAAAGAAGACTCAATCCTAAGGGGTAGTTCCCCCCCACAAGGTTAGTAAAGATACTTAGCTCAAAGACGACAACCCGGTACTCAGAAGTGAACTTCTCGGACAGAAAAGACCTTCGGACAACTCAAAATCAACTAAAACAACTTCAAAACACACATAACACGTATAAGGAATGATTCCGAATAATAAAGTTTCAATCTTTTTCAAAATTGTAAAAATCGACCCAAAAGTCGACCCCCGGGCCCGCACCTCGGAACCCGACAAATTTTACAATTTCCGATCACCCATTCTGATACGAGTTCACTCATATAAAATTTATCGAATTTCGATAACATTTGGTCTTTCAAATCATGATTTTACAATTTAGAAGTTTTCTTTCAAAACCCACAATTCCCTCAACCCAAAACACAAATTAAATGATGAAAACAAGAACTAATTCATGAAATATAATCAATTCTAGTTAAAACACTTACCCATTCGAATTGTGTGAAAACCCCTCAAGGAATCACCCAAAACCGAGCTCTAGAAGTCAAAATATGTTAAAATGGCTAAACCCTCGTTTTTGGAAACTTATATTCTGCCCAGGTATTTAAAGCATCGCGATCGCGAGACTACGTATGCGATCGCGTAGAGGAAAATATTATTGGCCAAAAATGATTCTATGCGATCGCGAAGGAACATCTGCGATCGAATATAAGGAAATATATGATGCCTCAATGCTACACTACGCGATCGCGAAGCACGGAATGCGATCACGTAGAAGAATGACCTGATGCCCACAGATGGATTCACTATGCGATCGCGTGCAAGTGGAAGCGAACGCGAAGAAGAAAAGGATGGATTTCCGCGATTGCGAACGGAGCTCACGATTAAGAAAAACTGGGTGGTCAAAATTGCTACAATGCGATCGCGGCTCAGCCTTCGCGATCGCATAGAAGGAAAGACATCAGACAGAACAACAATGCCAAAAAGGAGAAAAATGACCCGAAGCCTATCCGGAACACACCTGGGGCCCCCGGTACCCCGTCCAACAACACACACAAGTCATATATATAACCTAACATGGACTCGCTCGAGGTTTCAAAACATATAAAAAAACGCTAAAACGACGAATTAAAGCGGGTGAAGAAACATCTAAGGTGATGGCATGGATATCGTTCCCTAATTTGTTGCCTA
>ML243035.1:0-64277 GCA_005239495.1 Nicotiana undulata
ATATATATATATATATATATATATATATATATATATATATATATATTCATTCGTAGAGCTATTTACTTTATCGCAAATATTTCTAGAACACCTCTAACAGAGGGGTAAATAGTCAATTTTGAAAGAACTTATTGTCAACCTCTTTTAAATATGAATCTATCTTATTCAGAAGGGAAAAACTTGCATTAATATCTCAATTACAATTCAATCATGGGTTTTATTCACAGTCCATACTCTGAGAAAGATTTATCATCTGAAAAAGAAAGAAACGGAGTCTTCGTCTACATAAATGCATTAAAAAGGAATTGTGTTTATTAAGGTTGTTAGTTATTCTTCATTAATTATTCAATTACTATAAAATTCAAGACAATAAGTGCAACCAAAAGACAACCATAAATATGAGCAAGCAATGGCTACTAATAGAAATACTTACTATATACTTTATTTTGTCATTTATGTATCATACCTTTTTTTGTATGTCACAAACAAATTTATTCAACTTCAAGCTTTCAATTCTATTCTTAAATTTATAGCTACGCAAATACTTTTGGTTTGTTTTAGAGCACAAATTTTTTTTTTAAAAATCTTTCTTAAATTTTATGTCAAGTTAAACACAATTACATAAATTGGGACAAAAGGAGTATTACTATTACTAGTCAAGTTGTCGATTATACGTGCTCACTGACAGCCAACCACGATGATCCCTTTCTCACAAACATAGTGTATATATTAGTAATGCTTAAAAAATAAGTATACCTTTTAGAGTTTTATTTAATAGTAAAAGAGAGTAGAGGTGCCGTAGAGGGAAGATGAAGAGTTGTATTTCGTCGACCTTTTATGACAACTAGCTTGGATAGATAGATGGGGTCAACGGGTGATAAAAGATCCAAACTATCGCACGCATCAAATTGCATATTTATTAGGGATGACAATGGGGCGGGTGCGGGGCGGATTTGGCAAAACCTACAAAAAATTTAACCCGCACTGCCCCGCCCGTATAGTTATTTTTTCAATTTTCAATTCGCCCTGCCCCGCATAACTTTTTTATTTCTTTAATAGAAAATATTGCCCAATAATCATTTAGCGTAGCTATTTTATTGAATCTTACACTACAATAATATCTAACATAGTAGTTAATTCTCCCAAGTCCAGGCTTGTGGTTATTCTTGACAGAAAACTACGACGTTTGTCATGCTTAGTTTTCGCATCGTTTGCATCCTTATCTTTGGTATTTTCCAACATGGGATTTATTCGGGGCATTTGCATCTATACCCGCTTTTTGGGTCACGTTTTAACTTGTGCCCGTCTTGCAAAAAAAAATTGCAAGCGTACCCACTTTTTCGCGTAACTTCAGCATACGGGGCTGAAGTAGCAAAGGCAATCACGCAAAACTTCAGCATTCTAGTAGATGGGACTGAAGTAGCAAGTGTGCTGAAGTTTTTGTTTGTAATTGCTGAACTTAAGCATAGTAGCTGAAGTTTTGTTCTCTATTTGCTGAAGTTTTTGTTTGTAATTGCTGAAGTTTTTGTTTTTTTAACTGGCAAACTTCAGCTCTAGAGCTGAAGTTTTTATTTTGTAACTGGCTAGAGCTGAAGTTTTTATTTTGTAACTGTCGAACTTCAGCTCTAGAGTTGAAGTTTTTGTTTGTAACTGGCGAACTTCAGCTCTAGAGCTGAAGTTTTTGTTTGTAACTGGCGAACTTCGACGAGGAGAATGAGGAAGAAAAAGGGGGTTGAAGTTGTTTAAAAAGCGGGTACAAATTAAAACTTTTAAAAAAATGGGTATAGGTTAAATGGGGGCGACCAAATAGGGCGCCTCGTGCAATTTTTACGATTTATTCGGTAAGAAATGAGCTTCCCAAAAAGAGAATATTTCAGGAGGATTGTGACAAAATGCATTCTTGTTCCATTTTTCACTGTTGAACTCAAACAAGTTTTCATCAACTGAGGATGATGAACTGCTGGTTGAGCTTGAAGTGC
The DNA here is from genome assembly GCA_005239495.1 of Nicotiana undulata. Classification (NCBI taxonomy): domain Eukaryota; kingdom Viridiplantae; phylum Streptophyta; class Magnoliopsida; order Solanales; family Solanaceae; genus Nicotiana; species Nicotiana undulata. The sequence continues at coordinate 1,980 of ML243035.1, forward strand.
TCTTTGAGTCATAATATTTTTCTCATTCTTCAGAATCAATATCATTATAAATAGAAAAATCAGAATCAATATCATTATGAATGGAAGATAATGAAAGGAGAAGATAAAATCATACTAGCAAGAAAGATAAAATGAAGACATATAAGTTCATTAACTTTTTTTGTCATTTGAATTAAACTAGTTAGAGTAAATTATTTTATAAAATGAAGAGTGTAATAGAATCACATTAACATAAAACTAAGAGAGTATTATGCTGATCTTGTAAAATAAAGGGGTTACTATCATTTCTTATTACTAATACGATATCTTGACTTATGTAATATCATTTTGTTGAGACTCGTACAAATTAGTTAATTATAAATCAAAATAGTATTCGTGCTAGTGAAGAAGAATGTGAAATTGTAGTTAAAATGATTGCTTTGTTTAAAAAAAAGTTAAAATTCAAAGTTGCCCCGCATTGAACCCGCCACACCCCCCCCCCCCCCCCCCCCCTCATANGTATTCGTGCTAGTGAAGAAGAATGTGAAATTGTAGTTGAAATGATTGCTTTGTTTCAAAAAAGCTAAAATTCAAAGTTGCCCCGCATTGAACTTGCAACCCGCTTTAATTTTTTTTAATTCTTTAACCCGCCCCGCACCCGCATAAGAGTTAACCCGCCCCGCCCCGCCCCATTGACATCTCTACATTTTATCATTTAAAGTTAATCCACACTAGCATGCAGTAGTAAGTTTTTGGTATTTTTAATTTATTACCACCTTGAAAATGATCCTCACATATTGTCATTCATGGTACCAAATTGTATATCAACAAAGTAACTTCAATGGCAAGGTAAACCTCGGAAATTGAACTCTCAGATGAAGAAGCTGATCAACTAAAATGTAGCATTGAAAAACCTAAGGAAGCTACAGAAAAATCTATGGAAACTACTGAACCTACTAAACAACCATGCAATAACCCCACTGATAAGGTAAGCTACCGTGACACCCTATTCCCACCTTCTCCTCCCCCAATTCCAACACATTAAAAGTTTCAATACAATACTTCAAAATGAACTTTGGTTCATAAGATCTCAATACCTCACTATCCGGCAATGGGAACCAAAATTCAACACAACTCTAAATCACACAAATTACACCACCGTGTGGATTCGACTACAGAAATTACCTACTGAGTACTATGATATACAAATCCTTCAAAAAAATGTGAAATTCATTGGTATACTCATAAAAATTGACACATGCACAATCCACACATCCAGAGGCCGATATGCTAGGCTTTGTATTCTAGCTCCATTAGAGAAAACCCTACCCTCAAAAATCTTCCTTAGCACACATACTCAACAATTTTTTTATGAAGACCTATCACTCATCTGCACAAAATGTAGATGCTTAGGGCATAATCTCCACTATTGTCCAAAGTTTTCAACTCCTTCTACTTCCAATCAACCGCAGGACACCCTCACACATTATCTTATGATGAATACCAATCCAGCCAATGGAAACTCTCTCCTATCCAAAAAGCAAGAAAATTATAAAAAATAATAAAACAGAAAATCCCCCTCAAACCACCCCAAAAAATCAAAACCACCCTCAATTTCCCAATACCACTCCCCCGGAATCCAATACCCCACCTGGCCCCCACAAATTCACAAATCCAACCAATAATAAACCAATTCATATTTCTAAAACAAATCCCTACACTGGACCCACGCCCCATGATGCCAAAATTCATGCGTGCTAACCCTATACCATCTACAACCCACTCAATTAACCCTACCCCAGCCCACTTCACACTACCCTCATCACCTTTCCAAATGCCAACGCTCACGCCCATTGTAGACTTAGGCAAAAATCTACAACACAATCGATCACTCCCTACATCCCCTAACTATGAAAGCCTTGTCTAAACGGCTACCTACAAAATACAATACCAACATGAACCCACCTAAGCTACTCAACCATCATAACTCTACCACACATGATTCCCCTACTACCAAAATGATACACAAGAAAATGACAAATCCTCTTTACCCACAATATCACCAATTCAAACAAACCAAAGCCCTCCTACAACTCCTAAATCAGTGACCCCTCTTACCGTATCTCAACATTCCCCTATACACTACCCTCCATTATCAACACCAATCCAAAGTGAATGCTTATTAGATACTAGCGGCAAATATATTGCACCTCCACCTTAACACGCCACACCACTGTCAAAGGACAACCAATTCCCCATAACCAATGGCAATATCCTACTGCACCAACCAAACACTGATGCAACTTCCTCTTGCATCCCCCAAATCTCTTCAAATAACCCTTCTTCCGCTACATTATCAGTAACACTTCAACCTACTAAACTTCCCATTAACATCAACAATGTTTCGCCCTTACAACCACAGGAACTCCCACCATCACAGGAACAGACGCTTCATCAACAACGTCCATATCAACCAACATCCCCACTTTCCACCCCCACACATAATTATCCCACATCATCATCCACATGCAAACAATTGGACGGTATTACAACCACACCACCCAGCCATGCAACATATCCCTCCCATGCATCAAATGCCTCAGATAGATCTCCAACTACTACTAAACCATATTTCACTGCTATTGGAAACATCCGAAGAAATGACATTCTCACTCCAAGAGGGAATCCCAAATCAAGAACAACAAGGTCAAACCTTGAACTTAATTCAACAACAAGACATCACAATCTTACAGTTGCAACAAATCATCACGCAATACCAACAATGACAAGCTCAAGCAATCCATCATTCTTTTCTCTAGAGTATACCCCCAAAAAACAACTTGAGGCCATGGTTAACTCCTCAACATCCATTGGACAGGCCACAACCTCTATTACTAGGGCCAACTCAGCAACAAGTGATCAATATCTAGAATATCAACTCACCTCCAGGAAAATCCTCAACATGCAAAAGAAGACAATGGCATGCCGGAGACATTTATGGAGTCAATGATACTGAACGAATTCCTGGAAATCTCCATGCCAGGAAAAAAATATCTTATCTTCATCCCCAAAATCTCTAGAAACCCTCATTGAATATACGCCTAGACCCTTCTCCTTGGAGGAGAGATATGTGATACTCGTGATTTCAACCTTGCACGATAACTTACTACCTATAGCACTATACAACCCACCACATCTGTTAATGTATTTGAAATTATCACTAGCTCCGGAGGGGAGCAATCCACGACATGAAGGTCTCATGAAGATTATGCTTTGGAATTGTCGGGGAGCTCATAATCAGGAATTCCACCGGAACCTGTGCTTTTTGCTATCATGGAACAATCCATCTATCCTATGTCTCACAGAAACAAAAATGGAAGACCACTTAGACCTCCTTGCATAATTCAATTACACATATCTAATTCAAGTAGCAGCACAAGGTCACTCCGGGGGAATAGTTCTATTATGGGGAGCCCATGAATTGATTGTTGACCCAGTAGCAGTCAGGAGCCAGGAAATACATGCATCAATCCAGGTAAACAAATCACCTACTTGGCTTCTATCCTTAATTTATGCTAGTAATAATTTTGCAAATCGCCAATTGTTATGGAGCAATCTCAATATGTGCATGATACTCATTCTTGTGCATGGATACTATGTGATGATTTTAATGAAATCTCTACATCTAATAAAAAATTAGGTGACGCCCCTATAAATTTTAAAAGGTCCTCAACCTTCAACAAATGCCTAAGTAACACAAAAATGATCGACCTAGGTTTTTTGGGGGCAAGATTCACGTGGACTAACAAACCTAAGTTTAATCACAATAAAAATCTCCCTAATTTAATTATAATGAAAAGACTAGACAAATTTTGCCAATAACAAATGGCTCGAATTTTTTGAAGACTCAACTGTTAAACACATACTAAATTTAACAAAATCTTACCCAAAACCCCTATCAAAATTTAAATTTGAAACAATGTGGCTCCAACACCCTCAGTTCCAAGATATTGTTTCTCACACTTGGCTGATGAACAAGATTATTCTACCGGACTAAAAAACTTCACTGACTTAGCTAACCATTGGAATATCCACACTTTTGAAAATATTTTTTATAAGAAGAAGATTTTAATTGCTCGACTAAAAGGATTACAACATATGGACCCACACAACAATAATTCTTTTCATTACAACCTTGAAAATGAACTAATCACTGAATTCAACAACCTATTACGGAGTGAGGAAGAACTTTGAAAACTAAAATCTCGTGTCCAATGGTTAAATAAGGGTGACGCAAATACGACCTTCTTTCACCTCTCTACAATAATAATAAGAAGAAGTAATAGAATCCCAAGCTTATATGATTCAATAGGAAATTGGACCTATGAAACCAATGTCATACATGATACAATCCAACATTATTACAAAAAATTATTTACAGCTCAATTAACTCAGTGCCAAAAAGAATATATACCCATCTTCTCTAATTCACTCATTGATGCCGACATACAAACACTCAATCGTTCATTATCTATTACGGAAATTACTAAGGCAGTATACTCTTTCAAACCACTAAAAGCCCCATGCCCAAATGGACTACACCCCATTTTCTTTCAAAAGTTTTGGTCGGAAACCAAATGAGCGGTTATCCACACCTGTCAACATGCTTTCCACAATTCTTCTATCCCTCCAGAAATTAACAAAACTAACATCATCGTGATACCAAAAACTAGTTACCCGGAATCTACCACCCAATATAAGCCAAGTGACCTCTGCAACATAAGTTATAAAATTATTACAAAAATCATAATTAATAGAATCGAACCTTTCCTCAATAAGCTTATCAATCCAACTCACAACAGTTTTTTAAAAGGCCGTGGGCAGCTGACAATGCCATCCTTGTCCAGGAAATCATCCAGTCTTTTAAAAATTAACATAGCAAAATAGGCAACATGATGTTAAAAATTGATCTAGAGAAAGCCTTTGATCTCTTTGAATGGTCCTTCATTAATTTCTCTTTACATCACTTAAGATTTTTTTTACCCCCTAATAAACCTCATAATGACCTGTGTCACAACTTCCTCTATATCCATATTGATCAATGGCACACCAATCCCCCTTTTCCAACCTTCTAGGGTATACGACAAGGTGATCCCTAATCACCTTACCTATTCATAATATGCATGAAATCTCTATCGTGAATAATTGAACATAATGTGGATATTTTTATATGGACCCCAATACGACTGCATAGGAATGCACATCCACTCTCACATTTAATGTATGCAGATGATCTTATATTATTAGCTCAAGCAACTACTTCTAACACTTCTACCATAAAAGAAATATTCAATCAATTAAGTGCAAAATCTGGTCAACGTATCAACTTTCACAAATCAAAACTATTTTTCTCTAATAATGTCAATCCAATACTTAGCCAAACCATTTTCACATCCCTAAACATCCCCATTACCACCAATTTTGACAAATACCTAAGATTTTCAATTACTACCAATCAACCTAAATCTTTAGTCAACCAATACATAATTGACCCAATCACCACAAAACTTTTCGGTTGGAGAGCAAAATTCCTCACCTTAGCAGGAAAAACTACCCTCATTATATTAGTCCTAAATACAATCCCTATTCATGCAATGCAGATCAACTTACTACCTCCCAAAATCATTACAAAAATAGATCGCCTCCAACGAAATTTCTTATGGGGAACAACTGACCAGAAAAGGAAGATTCATCTAATCAATTGGGATAAATTTACATCTCCTAAGTCAGAAGGAGGATTAGGGATCCAAAAACTAACCATTAAAAACAAATCCATACTCACAGGCCTCCTTTGGCGCTACACTCACACTAATAACTCAATTTGGATCAACATATTAACAGCTAAATATGACCCACAACTTAATAAAACTAATAACTTCTTATATTCTATTAAGCCACACTCAAGAGCCTCCTACATTTGGAAAAGTATGTCAAAGATTAATACCTACTTCCACTCAGGCACAAGCTGGAATCTGGCCAACGGAAAAAATATAAGTCTTTGAAACGATTATTGGATTGCTGATAATATCTCACTTAGTCACCTTATCCAAGGCCCCATACCTAAACATGAACTAAACAAACCTATAGCTTCTCTCATATCCAACTCAAGCTTGGATATCTCTAGCCTCTCATTTATATTGTCACAAAATATTATTTTCTTTATCAACAACACCCCCATTATTACAAATCATCAATAAGTAGATACCCCCTACTGGCACTTTACACACGACGGCAATTTCACCTCCTCTTCTGCCTACCTCCACATCCTCTACCAAAGCAACCACTGGAAAACCAAATTCCCTCATAATTTGATTTGGAAATTAAAAACCTTATCAAAAGTAAAATGCTTTTTATGACTACTAACTCAAGGAAAACTGCCCACAAAAATATTCCTTTACCACAGAAAAATCACTAACAATCCTTACTGCGTTATTTGTTTTAATACTAGGGAAGACATCCCTCACATCTTTCTACACTGCAAATCAGCTCACACACTATGGCACCTACGAATAGCATCACCCTAATCCAATATCATTGACTGGTTACATAAATTATGCACCTCATATACACTAATTAAAATAACACCCAAAGTTTCTATACCCTCTCTTATACTAACACCAATCTTATTATGGCAAATATGACTAAACCGCAATAATAATCATCACAACAATCTAAATTAACCAATAAACCCGACCACTATTATCTCACTAGCTACACAAATAACCTACTTAACTAATATCACTGGAAAAAAAATCAAAAGCACTAGGAAAACTACCTCGTGGCACAAACCACCTCCAACACATTACAAACTTAACATTGATGGATCTTATGCTCCAGCAAATGATCATGGAGGAATAGGGGGAGTCTTCCGAGACACTCAGAACAATGGATCTATGGTTTTGAAAACACTTATCATGCACAAATGCCTTACAAGCGGAGCTTCCGGTACTCTACCATGGTTTAAACGTTGCTCTTAGCAAAAACATCCGCCCCCTAATTGTTGAAACGGACTCACAAGTATTACTCCAAATCCTTCAAACTAGCAACCCAAAATACTTGCATCTTATTTCCTCCTGTAGGTCGATGATCCAAGATCTGAACGTGCAACAACTTACCCACACACTTAGAGAAGGCAATGGAGTAGCTGACGCGCTGGCTAAATTTGGGAAATCAAACATGTGATCATCATCACAATCAATCTTGTTTTTTGAAGAACCTCCCCTTTTTATTTCGATGCAATTAGATTTTGATGTAATTGGCACTAGCTTCTTTCATTCAAAACAATGTTTGTAATTCTGTTTTTTAATTAATGCAATTCTCCGTTTTAGCAACAAAATTTTTTTTTGGAATTATCTTGTTCTTAGATTTATAGTACTATATATTATTTCTTTTGCTTAAGTTATCTCACTATCTTCATGCTGTTATTATTTCTTTTCCTTTCAATGCTTTCTACAAGCCGATGATCTATCCGAATTAAGCAGCCTCTTTATCTTCACAAGATAGGGGCAAGGTCTGCTTACACAGTATCCTCATTCATAAACTGTATACGGATAAAACCGAGCTCGATATTCGATTGAGCGTCCAAACTCCTTGATTAGGCCAGGGCCGAAGTATCGGTGATCGGGTGAAGTCGAGCTTAAGGATTGATCTGACGACCGATTCCACCAACCTAGATCGACACATGGTAATTATGACCGAACCCAAGCACTATCAAAATTAGCCATCGAAACCATCAGATTTTCCCTGGAGTTTGCCGAATGCATGACCGGTCCTATTTCTAACGGTCTGTAATTTTCGCCATTAATCAATCATTGTGGCGGAAATCATGGAACCAAAAGGGAAACCTACGGTCAACAAATCAAGGACTTATGAATTTTATAGAACGATAAAATAATATCTCAAAGGGTAGCCCCCCTCCTTAATATATAAGGGGGACATGACAATTCATATAACGCACTGTAACTCATATCAAAAGGCTATATACTGTTATTTCTATCTTTGTCATAGTTCATTCCACTACAACATCTTTAATATTATCAATTATACTATTTCTGGCTCGGGGGAGATGAATCTTACAAGGCTAGAATTGTTCAAACTTGCGTGGTTTGCATTAATATTTATTTTCTTTTATTCTTGTAATTGATCCGATTTATCATTATGTATCAAATTTTATCACGTATCCTTAAAACTACGTACAAATTTATTTGTTACCGATTTTTAGGGTAAACCGAAACCAAGTTTAACGATTGTGAAAATAAATCTCCAATTTTTTACTCATTAAAAAAAAGTAATGGTACCGATTCTAAATTCGTAACGTTTTCCATTGTGTATTTGGATGTTGATGTTAACTCTAATGTCCTAGTATTAGTAGAATTGTAAAACCCAAAGATATAATTTGTATTTATTTAATAAATTTTTCAACATTTTAGTTATTGACACTGTTACACCCACGTATGATATGTGTATATGTACATGGAATTTGGTTAAGTGATAATGTAACTTTAAGAACTTATATTATGTGGTGAATAATCCACATAGACTTTTCTTTGACTTTTTTCAAAAGATTTAAATTATTGCACTATTTAATTTGAAGATCATCTAATAATGGAAAATTCATTTGACTTCTCATGTGCAAGTGCAACAGCAAGTGGAGTATTATAATTCCAACGTTTTGTTTAAAAAATCAAAACTTGCAACTCTAATCGTCAACACGTGCAAGGATGACGATAACAAAAGAAAGCAGAAGAAAATCGGGAAAATTATATTGTAAGGCCGCTCCAAAAATAATAACGAAAAAAAATATATTTTTTCAATATTAATGCATAGGTACATATTTATAGATAATGAATATATAATTTGTATATACTTGACTAACGAATATAATTAATTTTTGCCGTCGATCAAACGTTATTTGGTAGAATTTTCATTAAAACCTCAATCAGAAACAACTTTCTTCGGGATATAACAGCTTTAAACATTTAGAAAACTTAATAAAACTACAATTATCAAAAATTCAAACAACTACAATTATTAAGAGATACTTTGGATGCTGAAAACATTTGAAATCATTTTTCAAAGTGAAAAGCTCCAACAATCAGAAATCATTTTAATTGCGCTTTTGATCCATTCACCTTTTAAAGTTCAAAATTTATCGAGACAAAATATTCAAATTTATCAACTTTTGACTATAATTTAAGGAAAAAAAACTCCGTTAATTTTCAGGGGTATAAGCAACACTTTTTTCCTAATCAAGACAACAATAGATAAAAGATTTAAAGAAAGATATAGTTACTGAATTCAATCCCCTCTTTCAATAAAGTTGTCATTATTATGTATTAGATAAAATATGTTATGGCGCGTGGCAACCCAAGAAGGGGACACGTGGAACTCAAGACAGGGATGGTCAAAACTAAATGTAGCTATTTTGATTGTCATCGGAACGAATAACGTTCATAAAGACATTAAATGTTTTGCACCCGGTAACATTTAATAAGGAATATTCTGCAGTATTAAGAGCGACAACCCGTTAAAAAGAATTTTACATTTACGTTCACCGTTAGATCTTCATCAATGCTCATTGTAATTGACATTAAAGAAGTGCACGACTCTAGTACCTTCTTCTAAGTTACAAATAATATGCTTAATGATCATTGTAAGGGACACATATTTTCTGACTAAACATATATTGTATTCTATACAAAGCTTACTACAATCTTATTTTCTTGCTTTTGCATCTTAAAACCTTGTTACTAGAAGTGTCATCTTTGATGTTTCTTCTACATTTCAAGGCTAAGTATTATACATTTCTTCAGTTATTATATTATTTCATGATAAAATTAAATACTTGTCCAGAAACCACGTACAAAATTTAACTGTACCATTTTTTACGAATAAACATATTTTCTTTTCGTGACTTAAAATACAATTTTCCACACACATGGTAACATGTTTTGTACACATATATTCTTTCTTAAAAAGTTAAAATTATTTCCTTCTATTTTTGGAAATATTCCAACTTTGTTTTTATAATAATAAAAAAAAACCCGGTTCACACGCTTTATGTTTTCCCCGTAAATAAGCAAAGAAACCAAGGACAAAATAATAATAACACACATTTTCGCGGCTCTACAAATACGGAGAACCAAAGGCCAGTGTATGGGCGTGCTCTTTTTCTCGTTCCTTTCCTCACTCTTTGGAACTCTTCATTTCTTCTCCGTTCTTTTCTATATCAATAATCTCTTTTTCTATTTCACAAAAACAAAAAAAACAAAAAATTAACTATCTCCTATCCTCCTATCAATTTAATTATCTTCTAAAAGAGGATGATAAAGTGAAGGCCAATTTTTTTTATTTTTTATTTTATTATCTCTCTTTTAAACTTCTCCAAGTTTCCAAGATTCAGGTTATCTTTCCTTCTTTCTCTTGAAAATTATTGTGTTTATAAACATTTTACGTAATTCTAAATGCATAATTATATTTGGAATCGGTCTGAATAAAACAAAATGTGAATATTATGAATTCATATATAATCGAATTTAGCTTGTTTGAGATTGTGAATATTGAGTGCATGTTGACTGATGAAAGGTTAGAGAGAAACTTAGTCAGTGTCGTTATATGTATACATATACGTAAATTAAGCGCATGATTTTTGACTTTTTGGCGTCATGCTGGTAGGCGGATCCGGACTTTGAAGTTTATGGGTTTTTGTTACGATCTCAAGTTAGTAACTGGGTTTACAGTCAAATATTTATAAATATTTAATAAATTTTTTATTACATATACAAGGACCATGGGTTGCATTGTCCTCTAGATCCGCCACCTCATGCTCGAAAAGTCTTGTGGTATTATTTTGAACAAGACTCAGATTTTGGCTTTTTATGAAAATTTGGATGGAAAATGAGGGGTAGGATTGTCGTTTGGTGGTTGGTGATTTTGGATTTTTTGGTAATTTTTAAGGACCTTAAATGTAAGAAGTTGGCAGAGAAGGAAAATGGTAAGGAGGAGATTCGTGGAAACAGAAAGAGACAACACGTTTTAGACTGTATTTTATGCAGATTTTTAATATATCTTTTTTCGGCCATTTTTTTTTTTTACTATTTTGTGCAGAGTTTTCAATGTATTTTTTCATCCATTATTTTACTAATTTTGTCCAGAGTTTTCGGTTGTTATGGCATCAGCATTAGGCTACAAGTCAAATAAGTTTTCCTGGTGATCTAGGAGCTTCATTTATAACCTTTGTTCCTTTCTTTCTTTCTCATTTGGTCTTTACTAACACTATGTTGTATGAATTTAATTTTTTCCTATAAATAGTGTATTTTATAAACTAATTAAGCCAATGAATGGTTCAAAATTTTCTTTGTTTGATAATTGAAAGATCTCGGAGAGCCAGTGGCGCATAGTTAGAAACTTGTTGGATTGGCGCACTATTAGAAACTCGGTGGATGCTGAGCCAGTCCCTCTACCCTTCTCCATCGAAATAACAATTACTGACATTGTTTTATTTTCTGTTAACCCATGAACTCTCTGGATCCCGTATTCAGAAATTGCGTTCTCTCATTTTTTTTTCCACGTATTAATAGATTACTAATCATTATGATATTGAGGTATCAACTCATATGGAGTAGTATATATGTTTTGGTTACAGTTAATATTAATGATCTGATGGTGTAAAATTTTGTCGCACTAAAAAGTCATCCTTGTTGCTGTTAAACTATAATGAAACGCGGAAATTATCGTACTAGGAAAAAGGGAGGGTCCCGAAGGGACGACCCAGTTGGGTTTGGAGGGCGCTGTCCACACGGGAATGCCCTCTGGGTCTGAGCCTGTCGCACGGAGCTTGTCTAGTGCGGTTTGGAGGCTACTGCAGTGGGGGGTTTATCTAATGTGCACAGAGTGCTCACCCAAAGGGCAGAGACTGTGGCAGAGTCTATAGCGGGTACGGATTTTCCTGCTGTTCCAGAAAAGAAAAAGGGAGGGAGTAGCCAATTTAGAAGTTTGCACTTTTTAATAAAAAGATGTGGCGACTTTGGGTACTTGAATGTGGTGTGGCACTTTTGTTGTGTATATTTAGTACTAGTGCTCATCATTTTAACAAGATTAAAATAATTCCATTGTTTCTTTTTCAAGCATTAAACTGAAACCACAACATGTGTTTTTCCTAAAGTTGTTTCTTAAAGTTTGTACTTTAGCTAGATGCTTCAGGTCCCCTGTAAAGAGAAAAATCGTGAGATTAAGATGGGTTCTTTTTTCAAGTATCATTGTTGAAGTGGGACAGAAAAGAATATTATATGTTTATAATTTACCAACCCCATTTTTAAATATTTATTTCAGTTGCATCTGAAGTACGTGCTGTGCACTTTGGAGCATTAGATTTACTTGTCACATGGGAAATGTGTAAATCCTTGGCCTTAAGGATTATATATTTTACAGTCAAAATTTTGATAGAGTGTAATTCCAGATAGTTTAATTGGTGTTGGACATGATCATGATATGCAGGTATTGAAGGTTTTGGCTGTTTCTTGTTGATTTGGAGTTGTTTTATCTAAGATCAGATATGGCTACACCAGCAGCACCCCTGAAATGTCCATCACCTATGAAAGCTACCTCTAATGGAGTATTCCAAGGGGACGATCCGTTGGATTATGCACTTCCTCTTGCCATTGTACAGATATGTTTAGTACTTGTTCTCACTCGTGTTCTTGCCTATCTTCTCCGGCCATTGAGACAGCCACGTGTTGTTGCTGAGATTATTGTGAGTGTTTCTTGCTTTTTGCTTTCATTCTTTAATGAAGTCAACTACATTTGGCTCCATGTGCATGGAAGCGTATAACATTGTGGGATAGTATGATTTGTGTTATATTCCAGTTATGGAAGTTCTTTAATGAACTCAACTACATTGAGATGATCTTTGGAGATTCTTGCATATTTCTGCTCACATGATTTACTGCTCTATTGGAACTACTATTACTAACAGTCTTGGTTCTAGTGCAAGAAAGAGGTGACATTGGATTTTTTTTGTTTTTGTCAGGGAGGTATTTTACTAGGTCCCTCTGCTCTAGGTCGCAACGAGAAGTATCTGCACACAATATTTCCACCAAAGAGCCTAACAGTGTTGGATACTTTAGCAAACTTTGGCCTCCTTTTCTTTCTTTTCCTTGTTGGTCTGGAGTTAGATCCGAAGTCTCTTCGTCGGACTGGGAAGAAAGCTCTATGTATTGCTGTTGCTGGAATCAGTCTCCCCTTTGTATTAGGAATAGGAACATCCATTGTTCTCAGAGCTACTATATCAAAAGGGGTTAATCAAGGCCCTTTTCTGGTGTTCATGGGAGTGGCCCTCTCTATCACTGCCTTTCCTGTTTTGGCTCGTATTCTAGCTGAGCTCAAACTTTTAACAACAGATGTTGGTCGAATGGCCATGTCTGCTGCAGCAGTTAATGATGTGGCTGCATGGATTTTGCTTGCTCTTGCTATTGCTCTCTCAGGTACTACTAGTTCTCCCCTTATTTCGCTTTGGGTCCTTTTGTGCGGGGCTGGTTTCGTGCTGCTCTGCATATTCATTGGTCCTCCTATATTTAAATGGATGGCTAGACGTTGTTCGGATGGTGAGCATGTAGATGAGATATATGTGTGTGCTACACTAGCAGCAGTTTTGGCTGCAGGATTTGTCACTGATACTATTGGTATTCATGCCCTATTTGGGGCTTTTGTGCTTGGTGTTCTTGTCCCAAAGGAAGGACCATTTGCAGGCGCACTAGTGGAAAAAGTTGAGGACCTTGTATCCGGTTTATTCCTTCCTCTCTACTTTGTTTCTAGTGGATTGAAAACGAACGTAGCCACTATTCAGGGGGCTCAATCATGGGGTCTTCTTGTTCTCGTCATATTTACATCATGCTTCGGGAAGATTGCTGGCACCGTTGTCGTCTCACTCCTTTGCAAGATGCCTATGCAGGAGGCTCTGACTCTTGGTTTCTTGATGAATACTAAAGGTTTAGTCGAGCTCATTGTTCTTAACATTGGCAAAGACAGAGGGGTATGTATCTTAACACTTCACTTCTAATTTGTTGAATTCATGAGTTTATTAGTTGTAAGCTTACATGGTTTTGGCTCATCATTTTTGCAGGTACTGAATGATCAGACATTTGCAATCATGGTGTTGATGGCTCTCTTCACAACGTTCATTACAACTCCTACTGTGATATCAATATACAAGCCAGCTAAATTAGCTATGACTGAATACAAGCATAGAACAATAGAGAGGAAAGACACGAGCAAAGAAGTCCGAATGCTAACATGTTTCTACAGCACAAGAAACATTCCTACACTGATCAATCTCATTGAAGTTTCTCGAGGAACTGAGAAGAGGGAAGGACTTCGCGTCTATGCCATGCACCTTATGGAGCTTTCCGAAAGGTCATCAGCAATCTTGATGGTCCACAAGGTTAAAAGGAATGGGCTGCCCTTTTGGAATAAAGGGGAGGTTGCAGATTCTAACCAAGTAGTGGTTGCTTTTGAGACATTTGAGCATCTTAGCAAAGTGTCTATCCGACCAACAACAGCAATCTCTCCCATGAATAGCATGCACGAGGACATTATTACTAGCGCCGAGAGAAAGAGGGTAGCCATGATAATTCTCCCATTCCACAAGCACCAACGACTTGATGGACATTTCGAAACAACCAGATCCGATCTTAGGCATGTAAACCGCCGAGTTCTTCAGCATGCACCATGTTCAGTCGGTATCTTGGTTGACAGAGGTCTCGGTGGTGCATCTCATGTATCCGCTAGCAACGTTGACTTCACAATAACTATCTTGTTCTTCGGAGGCCATGATGACCGCGAAGCACTTGCTTATGGTGTCCGTATGGCTGAGCACCCCGGTGTTACACTAGTCGTGGTACGTTTTGTTATCGATCCCGAAGTTGCTGGTGGCAGTGTCAAGATAGACATCAACCAGAACTCCAGCCTTGAGGCTCAACCAGAGGACGAAGTGTTACTTTCCGGATTGAAACAGAGAATCACAAAGGACGGATCGATCAAATACGAAGAGAGGGCAATCAAGAATGCTGCAGAAACTTTTGAAGCAATTAAGTCATATAACAGATGCAATCTATTTCTAGTTGGAAGAATGCCTGAAGGTCAAGTGGTAGCAGCATTGAATAAAAAGAGTGAATGTCCAGAATTGGGGCCTATAGGAAACTTGTTAATATCATCTGAATTTTCAACAACAGCATCTGTTTTGGTGGTGCAGCAATATCGCAGCCAATTATCTCAAGACTCATTGAGTTCTTTGGAGGAAGGAGAATCATCAGAAGGAAATGAGTCAAACTAAAACAGTGAAAAATAGTAACTCTGTCGTATTTTGACAAATTTTCACAAGTTCACAATGTACAATAATAGAAAACAGGGAATTACCAAATAAGGAAAGTTTATGTTTGTGTGTATATATATATCTTTGGCATTCCCTCATTGTTACCTTTGCCTTAATCTTGTTATCATGTTATGTAAATCTGCAGAATGTTTAAGTTTCTATGAAGATTTTCATCAAGCAGCTCAATAATCTGTATTCTACATTTGCATTTTTCCATTTACTGTTCGGGGTCGTTTGTTTTGAATACCGCTTATGCTGGGATAAGTTACACTGAGATTGTATTGTTTTTTATCCACGGTTGGATATGTTGTATTAGAAATGATAATTGCAGAATTTCTAAGAAGAAGGTATAAGTTACCCCTGCACTAATTACCCCACCCCCTACAAGATATAAGTTATCCCGCTACTAATTTTAATCCTGGGATAATTTATCCCAGATTCACTAACCAAACAAAGTATTAATATAGTATTCAAATTTATACGAGCACTACATCTACTTATACCTCATACCAACCGACCCCTTCATATATTTTGGTTGGTGTGTTTAAAAACAACAAAGCTTAAATATAAAAACACAAAAAAATATTACTACAAAATGGCTTTATTTGCCACCAACAGTTCAAAATAAGAATAAAAATTCTTGTTACTTGCCCCCACCACATTACGAGAATTGAAAAATTCTGAGTCTTTATAAAGTAACTTCGTCATCATAGAAAGATAGAGTTGATAAGTTTCGATGTGTCCAACGTAATAAACTATGAATGGGATCCTAAAGGTTGTCAAATTGAAGAATAAATAAATATAAATATTTTAATCTCTATTCTCCCGAGACAGGTAATAATCCGAATCACCATTTCACAAATTCAAACTCCAGTGATTAAAAGGTTATTGATGTCTAATTTAATACACCCTTCAGTCCAAAATAAGTAATTTTTTTAATTTTTAAGAATGAATTAATTATATCTTTTCTACATTACCCTTGGAATAAATAGTCTTGGAATATGTGTTAAGAGTATTTATATGGGATAGTAAAGGTTAATATGGTCAATTTCATTACTAATTAATGTTAAAAGGTGAATTTCTTAATCTGCGTGAAAACATATAAAAAATCACTTATTTTGGACCGGAGGGAGTATTGGAAATTTTACCTCCCATAGCAAAGAGTATATACCCTATTTATTATAAATCAGAATTATTTTAAAGTATTTATTTGTATATCTATCTTTTATATTTTATAACAAAATAAATATTTATGGTATATACTACTCCCTCCGGTTCACAATAAGTGATCAGTTTCCTTTTTCATTTTGGTTCAAAATAAGTGTCCAATTATGTAATCAAGAAAGAATTCAATTTGTTTTTACAAAATAACCCTTATATAGATATCCCTAAAAAGTTTTCTTACTCCTCACATTAAATGTTTAATTAGGGGTAGTTTAGTCATACTAGGTATTTTTGTATAGAATTTAATATTTTCTTAGTGGGCGTGCTAAAAACAAATTGGTCACTTATTGTGAACCGGAGGGAGTACCTTTGAGGCACAAAATACACTATTTATGTTTTTCCTCTCTCTTAGAAAGCTGGTCATACCTATTTTAAGGTGATTGTCGTTACTGTATCCATGACTACATGTCGCGAATATATGTCAATACATGCGCGTACAGCTGGATTGCCCTGGTTTTAGGCGCATTTTACTGTTGCATTCATAAACACAACAACGCGAATACATGTGAAAACATGCGCGTAAACTGGATTACCCTGATTTTTAGGCACTTTTGATGTTGTATTCATGAATACAACAGCGCGAATACATCGAATACACTACCGTAACAACTGAATAGTAACTATAAGAAGTAATTATATGTATGTAACTATAGAAAATTAATAGCCACTAAACAACCGTGGTTTCTGAAAATTTCTCTTTAATATTCTATACGTCGTCAATCCAAAATAAATGTCGTTTTAGCTAAATTAATTGGTTCAATTTTTTCCCTAATCTACCCCCGCTCCAATAGATTATCTTTATAATTTTCTAAAATCTATGAGGATAGATGGTAAGGGTAATTTGAGGAGAAATAACCGGTAATCTAGTATAACTATTATTATTATTATTAGTGCTATTAAATAATTTTCTTAATAAATATACCGAAAATCTTAAAAGACACTTATTTTGGAGTAACTCAACCTAATTGATCTGGTGTTCTTCGTAGAACAACAGAGTCAGATTGTATAATGCAAAACGATAAAGATTTGTGACTTGGTCATTTTTATGTCATTTTAACGACAAAATTCTGTTGAAATTTACAAATGAAAGATTTTTTTTTTGGTTTTCCACCCGGCGTAGACTAAAATTAATCATGTGTTTTGTTTGCTAACACATGTCTGCAACTGATTTGATAGAATTTTTTTTTGGCACAATTATTTTGACCCACAACATTAAACTAGAGCAATCGCCGAAAGATCAACTTTTTCACAAATAATACATCATGCTCTGAATTTAATTACTACTAAAGCAACATTGGTGCTGACTTTATGGCCTTAATTTTATTTCTAATAATCTTGAATTAATTAATATATGGAAACCCTACTTAACAATGATAAGATCCTATAATCTCTCAAAAAGACTTGAGAAATAAAATAATTCATCTCCTAAGCATAATGGAAGGTTGAACTAATTGTAGCATAATAATTGAATCCATGATGTAGGTGGGATAAAGGGCAACTCGATGTACAAAGTTCTGCATTCAGGTAAGGTTTGAGGAAGAGCGTACCCAAGAGGGTGTAATATAGGTGGTTACTCTAATTCAAGTATTAGTGGCTGATTTTACGGTTTGAACTCGTGCCCTATAGTCACACGGAGACAACTTCACCGTTGCTCCAAGGTCCCTTCCCATGATGTTGTTTGGACGATGAAGATTATTTTCTTGAGGAATTTTCATAAAGCACTACAGTTTAGAGCATAATTATCATACCTAACACGAATACACCATGTGTCACTGCATTCGTCCGCGCAATGAATATAACATGTATCAACTGTATTCGTTCGTGCAACGAATATAACCAAAGCAAAAGACATAATTAAATACAGAAAAATAGAATGCTCTTGTTGAGAGTCAAACTTACTAAGCGGGCACTCTAATCGACTAAGATACGAGAGCTTGTTGCTCGATCTCTTATTTTAGTTTAAAATAATTAATCTCTTGTTTCAGTACTACAAGTGGATTTGTTATACAATTCAAATATAGTTACAGAGGATAATTTTCTGAAAGTATAACTACAAATGATAAATATAATGTATATATTTGTTGTATCGCGTAATTTTTCCTATTTTCTAATAATGTTGAAGTACAACTAACCAATATTGAAACCCTAGTTGACTAAAAGTGGATCCAAATGTCTCTAGAGACTTGAGAAAAGAAACTTATAAGGACTCTTTAGTATAATGAAAGGTTTAGCTGATAGTGGAATAGTAAGCTGAATATATAATTGAATGGATTATGTTCTTTGGGAAATTAATGGGAGATGCCAAATTTCAATGGCTCATATTTTCTTATGGTTTGTTATATGGGGATTTGACTCCCGTCCATTTCTCATCCTCTCAATTTCTCCAAATTCCTATTTAGTTTTATGACAATTGTCCTCTTTACATATTAATGGTCAAATAATGGACTTAGTTACCTTACACATTTTTTAATCCAAAGATGTATTAAGAATTTTTCTCAACAAAAACAAAAACAAAAACAAATAGAAGCGGTAATCTCAAATTTTAAATATATATTACAACAATTTATTCAACTTTCTTTTGTGTGTGGTTAAAATCTCCGTCAAGTAGGCAAATAAGTTACATATTATCTTCATTTAGTCTGTGTATCTTTGTTTTAATATTATTTTTGGAAATGGATTTCATACTAAAGTTAGAGAGTATTTTTTCCTAAAATAAAGGCATGTTAACCATGATCAAGACAATTTGATGGTTAAATAAATCTGGACCATTAATATGTAAAGAGGACAAGTGTCACAAATCTAAATAGGAACTTGAAGAAATTGAGAGGATAAGAAATGTAGGGGAGTCAAATCCGTTATATGGGATCTGTCTGGCTCAATTTGGAAATTTCAAGATATGATAGATTTGATTTAATCATCTATACTATATTAAAAGCACGAAGACCCTTAGTGAAATGTCGTTCACCTTTTTTACCCTTAAAAAATGTAGTTCACACTAACAAAATAGTCATTTAATTATTCTCCTAATATTTAGTTCTTTGTAATCAACTAAAATTTTGGTTTTTAAATCTTTTCCCAACTGAACTAGGAAGGAAATCCTAAAATTTAAGACTTTAAAGACCATTAAAATTTTACCTTACTTAAATCTTTTCCTTATTTGAACTATATATATTACATAATTACAATTTTAACATGTTACTTTTCATGGATACATATTCTTTGAAAAAAGAGAGTAAATTAACGTGTCTGAAATCAAATTAAAGTAACTAATTGATCCAGTAATCTTATGCCTAATATTTAAAAGGGCACGTAAGATATAGTGCACGTAAGTCATAATTTTATCAGTGGCGGATCCAAGATTTTATAGTTGTGGGTGCTTACCGATAAAAATTCTAAAAAAAGAGAAAAAGGTGTTTAGTTATGGGTGCTCCCTCATAGTTGCCTACACAAATTTACTAAATCTTGTCAAAGTTAATGGGTGCTTGAGCACCCACAAACAACCATATAGATCCGCCACTGGTTTTGATTTAACAAAAATAGAAACAGTAATGATAATTCATATTGAGGTGACATGAATTTAGACTTTAAAAAGAAATTGAGACAAAATTTCATATATATAGAACTCAATTGCATTTAAAGTTTTTATCCAAATATAAACATCACTTTGTTATGTAAAAGAATTAATTGGAAGAGAATACATAGAATACTATAGAAAAAAAGTTGATAATCCCTTTTTATTTATTTATTTATTTGAACAATTCACATTTTTGGGAAAGTAACATAAAATACAATTTTGTTTAATATAAACTTTATTTTTAAAGAGTATAAAGAAAAGAACACATTTTGCTAAGAGTGTTCGGGCTTTTAATATAGTCTATAAATCTTTAGATCATGTAGACATTGTTTGCAAATTTGATTGTCGCTATTGTCAATGGAACATCGAGGTCGATTAACTATTTTCTAGAGGTAATTCTTCTTTAATCTTTGAATTGTAATAATCAAGTAGATTGGAGCTTTATATTGTTAACGAACATAATGTTTCTAAATTATATTCAGAAAGACAAAAAAGCTACTTTACAATTTTATCGTGCCTTTCTATGCTATGATTTAGTCCTATTAATTTTGAGGCAAAGAATAAATAACTATTTTCTTGCATGAATAAGCCAATAGTATGCCATATTCGGTTTCCCTTGAGGAATAACTATTTTCTCTAAGTCTTTCGTAGATTTGAGTGCGAGAATTTTTATAATTAACACTTCTTAAACTAATACTCTATCTTCAATCTCGATTTACTTTTTCAACGTGTAATCTAAGTTTTTCTTATTTTCTCTAATGGACTTTTATCTAAATTAACAACGTTAATGATATATTTTAGCACTATTGTATTGGTAAGATTTCCAATTATAAGGATTTTTTTGCTATATTTACAAGTTAAATACCAATTTTTTATTTTTTTGACTTTCAATGTTAGAGGTTAAATAAAAAGATGAGTTCGAGTTACTCTACTATAGTAATTATGATAATATTATAATTATTCACCTTTATATTTAAGAAAGAATTCAGACTAATTTTGAATTTATGGTATTTAGTTTTATTAGTTTTAAATATAAATTTTAACAATAATCGCTAGGCAACTAGTATTTTGAAACATAGAATAAACTTAATCTAAATTTAGCTCTACTGAATTTGGTTTCTAACCTAATTAGGTAAAAGATAAGAAGTAATCAAAATTATAATCCTTATTAGGCAAAATTCGGAATGTGAATTAAATTTCCAAGCCTTGCATGTGTAGTACTGAAATATTGTGACAACTATCAAAATATATAAAATATGCGACCTCACAAATTAATCACATAAGGTAGCAAACACAGTAACTAATTACAGACAAAATATAACCCAATCAAAATGATTTGCCTAACCTTAATTGGAATAAGGTAATATTATTGAAGGAATTAGTTGATTACAAAATTGCAGGTGTTATATATAATTGTATGGGAAAAGGTCAAAGTTACCCTCTACTTTTGAATATTTTCCACATCTAACCTTCGTTATACTATTCGACCAGATTTACCCCTATCGTTATACTATTCAGTCAAATTTATTCCTACTATCAGCAAACGTCTAAAATCTCACAATTCGTCAGGTGACTCGGAATCTCCCAAATCATTTTAGGGTTTTAGTTAAGTCACTTATTTCTTCCTCTTGATCCACTAGTTTCAACATAGTTGATATTTACTTGCTTTCTTGATTGAAAAATAAATAAGAGAAAGAGATATTAAAACAATACAACGATTAGTGAATAAACTTCCGAATGAAGAGGGGGATGGAAACATCGTGTTAGGGAAATTGGGGCACTCCGAGAGCCATCACGACTTTAGGTAGTGTAGGCGCATTAAGGTTGAAGAGGCCCATATTAGGCAAAGATGACAGTCGTACTTTCATAAACTTCTTAATGAAGAGGGGGGTGTAAACATCGTGTTAGGGCAATTGGGCCACTCCGAGAGCCATCGCGACTTTAGGTATTGTTGGCGCATTAAGGTTGAGGAGGTCGTGGGTGCGATAGGTAAGGTGAGTCGGGGCAAAGCGACCAGACCAGGCGAGATTCCAGTAGAGTTTTGGAGATATGCGGGTAGAGTAGGCTTGGAGTGGCTGACTGGGTTGTTTAATGTTATCTTCAAGACGAAGAGGATGCCTGATGAATGGCGGTGAAGTATAATGGTTCCGGTGTACAAGAGCAAAGGTGATATCCAGAATTGTAACAACTATAAGGGTATCAAGTTACTAAGTCATACCATGAAAGTTTGGGAGAGGGTGGTGGAAGAGAGGATAAGGAGGGCGTTGTCTATATCGGAAAACCAGTTCGGGTTTATGTTGTGTCGTTCTACTACGGAAGCTATCCACCTTATCAGAAGGTTGGTGGGACAATACAAGGATAGGAAGAGGAATTTGCATATGGTGTTTATTGATCGTATGACAAGGTCCCCAGGGACGTCCTTTGGAGGTGTTTGGAGGTGAAAAGTGTGCTGGTGGCTTACATTAGGGCGATAAAGGATATGTATGATGGAGATATGACTTGGGTTAAGACTGTGAGAGGTGACTCAGAGCCTTTTTCGGCGGTTATGGGGTTACACCAAGGATCTGCGCTCAGCCCGTTCTTATTTGCCTTGGCAATGGATGCACTGACACACATATCCAAGGAGAGGTGCCATGGTGTATGTCGTTCACTGATGATATAGTTCTGATTGATTAAACGCGAGGCGGAATTAATGGGAGACTGTAGATATGGAGGCAGACCCTAGAGTCTAAAGGTTTCAAGTTGAGTAGGACTAAGACGGAATATGTGGAATGTAAGTTCAACGAAGTGACGGGGGAAACGGATGTGGAAGTCGGGCTTAACTCACATGTCATCCTCAAGAGAGAAAGTTTTAAGTACTTAGGGTCAATTATCCATGGAGATGGGGAGAACGACGGGGATGTTACGCACAATATTGGAGTGGGGTAGATGAAATGAAGATTAGCGTCTGCAGTCCTGTGTGATAAGAATGTGCCACCGAAACTCAAAGGTAAGTTCTATAGAGCGATGATTAGACCGGCCATGTTATATGGGGCTGAGTGTTGGCCAGTCAAGAATTCACATATCCAGAAAATGAAAGTAGCAGAAATACGGATGTTGAGATGGATGTGTGGTCACACTAGGCTGGATAAGATTAGGAATGAAGATATTCGGGAGAGGGTGGGCGTGGCTCTGGTGGACGACAAGATGCAGGAAGCGCGACTTAGATCGTTCGGACACGTGCAGTGGAGAAGCCTAGTTACCATGGTTAGGAGGTGCGAGCGGTTGGCTTTGGCAGGTACGAGAAGAGGTAGAGGGCGGCCTAAGAAGTATTGGGGCGAGGAGATCATACATGACATGGTGCAGCTCCAGATTTCTGAGGACATGGCTCTTGATAGGAAGGTGTGGAGGTTGAGCATTAGAGTTGTAGGTTAAAGGGTAGTCGAGCGGTTTTCCTCTTTGTCCCGATTTCCCTCTTTGTACCGGCGAGTATGATAGTGTTTTATCCAGCATTGCTAGCGATTTATGTTGTGTTTCACAATTTTGCATAATATTTGTGTTACTGCTTTTCTATTTATTTGTTGTCTCTCACGTTGCTGATATTATTTTTCAGGCTTCGTTGTCACATATCTATTGTCTTTGAGTCAGTGGCGAAGCCAGAAAATTCCTCAAGGGTGTTCAAATTTGAAAGAAGTAAAAGTTTTCCAGTCAAAGGGTGTTCAATATACGTTATATACATCTAAAATCAAATATTTTACTCATATACACAGTGTAATTTTTCATAATATTTCGACTAAGGGTGGTCAATTGACCACCCTTACCAAAAGGTGGCTTCGCCCCTGCTCTGAGCCGAAGGTCTCCCAGAAACAGCCTCTCTACCTCTTCTAGGGTTGGGGTAAGGTTTGTGTACACTCTATTCTCCCCATACCCCACTGGTGGGATTTTACTGGGTTGTTGTTGTTGTTGTTGTTGGTTAGTGAATAAATTAGAGTAAATTGAAGAATCTAAATTAGGTAGCTTGTCAAAATTCTAAAAATATTTATAACACCCCAGCTTTAATAAATTTGTTGCACTAAAAGTACGGAGACTTTGCAAGTATTAGTGATAGAAGTTGAAGTTCCTTGGAGACTTTGCATTGTCGAATTCAACTTTGCTTTACTCTTATCCCTATGCATTGTGCACTCTTAAGTTAGTCGACCAAACTCTGCTAACTAAACAATTCTAAAATATATTAGAATATACACGTACATGCATGATGAGCAGCCACATATAATACATGACAAATAGACCCACTGAATTCTGCAGTGTGTATATGGTTAAAAATTTATAAAAATATAAACTAATTCCAATCCCATTATCACAAGAAGAGAAGTGGGTGCAATAGTAATTAAAAATATTCACGAATAATTGCATAGTTTAATACCTTTAACTTTCTCCTTCTTGTGTCAAGGGTCTACAGAAATAGCCTCTCTACTCCCATAGAGTAGGGGTAACGTCCGTGTACACGCTACCTTTCCTAGCCCCCACCCGTGGGATCTCACTGAGGTGTTGTTGTTGTAATACCTTTAACTTTCTCATTGATAGTAATTTTTGAAAATAGTGGATCAAAAGGAAGAACAAGTGATTTAAATAAAAGGAATTTGAGAGATTTTGGGTTACCTAACAAACTGAGGAATAATTTTGCTGATGGTAGAGATAAATCCGGCCGGATAGAATAACGGTAGGGACAAAATTGGCTGAATAGTATAATAAAAATTAAATGTAGATAATATCTGAAAGTTGATAGGTAAATTTGGCCTATTTCCCTAATAATTGATTACGGAGACTTTATTTAGTGCATTCCTGTCTTTTGGTCCATGATCTACTGATTACGAAATATATAAATAAAAAAACATAACTTGACCATTTCACGTTTTTTGATTACTGATTGATTCTGGGAAAAATACTATAGGTTAATTATGTAATTGTTTAATCAGCAGCATACAAATTAATAGATTCGGAGACTGACCTTAACAACACATGAAATCTCCAAAAAAAACGATGCTCAAGAGTAGAACGACGATTTCAAGTGTTAGTAATTGAATTCTAAATATAATATTTGTATATATTTTAATATAAATATACTATTTGAATAAAAGTTACCAGTTTAATCGAACTCGTAACTCGACTTCTGCCTTGAGAGCTGCTTAAAAGACAACTCTTTTGCTACATAAAGTATGGAGTATTATTTTTTGTTTATTTTTGAGTAGTTGGTGGGTGAGAGGCATCGAACCAAAAACTAATCCTGAATTATGAGAAGGGTAATGACTTTTGATTCAATATACAGTTGAATATTTATAAATAAGAAACAAATTAACTTATAAACCAATCTCATATTTAGAAAACAGCTAAATGACGTCGATCTCTTACTTTATCACGTTTAATTGTCAAAACAATCAATCGTTTTTGAAAGAAAACTAATAAATAAAATGAAAGGGTAACAAACCAAAAAATAATCAATTTTGGACTACTGTGACCCAATTTCACAGAAAATAAGTAAAAAGGAAACGAAAGTGCCATAGGAAGCCTTCTTTTGTTTACACTACAATAATTCACATAATTAATTATTATTTGTTTACATTACAATAATTCACATAATTAATTAGAAAATTGATTATATTACTGAAGTGGACATGACAAATTGAAGGTATAGTAGTGGCCTTTCGTGTCGACTGAAAATATTTTTGGTTCAATAATTTCCACTAAATAATACTATTTTCACATCCTCTTTTTTTTTTCTTTCTGTTTTTTACCCTCGGTCGTATTAATATCCGATTAATTCTAATTCATGATATAAAATCAACTAAAAAAAGCGCTATCTATCAGAAAGTTTCTATTTTTAAAACTTTAACCCAAAATCTTTAATTACCATAGAAGGATTCTATCCCCGGTTCAGGGTATGGGTTCTTTCTCTATTAAGAAAGTCCCGGTGTGAACTCCCTTACTGATCTGACTCCAGCGGATTCTCGAGAAGCCAATTCACTCTCTCGATCTAGATCTACTTTACCGACAAGAGCTCTTAATGAATGAGCAATGAGTTTGATTCTAACTATTCAAAGCAGAGGAAATAGAATATTATATAGCCTATAGCTATAGGGCTAGGCTCCGCTCCTCGCTCGAGCTACCAGCTTTCTTAGATTTCATTCCTGTTGACTAATCCGAGTCCTTGAGAGCTTAGACGTCAGCGGGGAAGAACTCCGAAAGAATTTCATCGGCTCCTCCTCTCTTGCCCTCTTGATGGTNTGTTATGGGGCTAGGCTCCGCTCCTCGCTCGAGCTACCAGCTTTCTTTGATTCATTCCTGTTGACTAATCCGAGTCCTTGAGAGCTTAGACGTCAGCGGGGAAGAACTCCGAAAGAATTTCATCGGGTCCTCCTCTCTTGCCCTCTTGATGGTATCCAGTTGAAATGGTTGTTGGATTGCCCCTAGTTCAAGTTCTAAGTCAAGCATTCAGGCACCAAAGACCTCTGACTACGCTCGACCCAATAACTTTGGGTAAAGATCACTTTTAGCCCGCAATCAAATTTATTTATATCTGATAGCCGTAAAAATATATAAAACTTGTATAATTTTTATACGTAACATACAAAAGTGTATATATAGATATATACAAAATTATGCAAAAAATATATATATTTTCGTCTATTAATTTTTAAGCAACATCTATACAGTATCATTTTCCAACATTAACTTTTGGTGGTGCCTCTCTTCTTTCTTGTCTTATGTTTTTTTAGATTTTCTCGAACTTCTTGTCAATAATATCCTATAGCGGGAGGTATATATTGACTAACACTACTGTTTTATGGTAAAAGCATATATACTATTTTGTCATCACATTGGGTTGTCCAATATATATTTTTTTCCAAAAGGAAAAAGTTGGAATCTCGTTATTGACATCCATGAAAATAGCACTACCACAAACATACGTGTCAACTCGACAAATTTTATGAAACTTAAGAATATTTGTTTTTTATTTTGAGTGGGAGACCTGCGTAGGAGGAAATGGAGTTCGAGCTACCACTCATGAATTCTCATTTATTTCGTGGGATATTTAATTCTTTTTTTGCTCCTCCTCGGTCTTTTTTACGTAATATTCTCACTGTCTCCGGTCCGATAGGTCAGTAGGGGCACGGGCGATTTGGTGCATGCTCCACTTTTGTTGTCCTGATTTATATCTCAAACTATTTTTGTGATCGATGCGCGTTACATTCATCAAGCTTATAAGCTCGCAATTAATTTCTATTTTACGCTTTTTCGCACTAAGCTGGCAAGGCCATCTACATTAGTAACTGTTAGTCGATATGTATTACTGTAATAAATAATAAAACAATAAATTTTCTGAAATAGAAACAGAAAGTTAGTAACAACAGTATGTAGAAATAATATCTGAAAATAATTTCTGAATAAATCGAGCCCACTAAAAGTACAGTGTGTCCTTAAGAAAATTATTCCCCTCAAGTATCCAAGGTGATGGAATATTATCCTCCCAGGATAGAACGATTTTAACTCACCAGTGTATTGGTACCAAAAACTCTGATGAACTGCGAACTACTTGATGGCTGTAAACCACACTGGAATCGATTTGTGCAGAAGAAGAAGAATAAGTCTTGAAGTTCAAAAAATTCGTAAGGAAAAATCTGAGGAATCAAAAGAATTGTAGTCAATGGAAGTACTGTTTCTGAAAGTTCACAACTCTTCAAAACAGTCACTTAAAAACGGGAGGGAAATTTAAATAAAAATCCGGGAAGAAAGTGAATCGGTCGCGCAAGGATTCGATTCGGGTGGATATTTGGCTAATTTAATAAATATTTTATTAAATAATTAAAGAAATTTTGTCCAAGTCGAAGTTGAGCGAGCGACGACGGCGGCGCGATGCTTGTCTTCTACTTAACTCTTTAAGAGCTAGAACAAGAATAATTGTATATGTACCATCAAAACTCTTTTCTTTCTCCAATATGAAATAATGTCCGTTTTCCAACGAGTGAAATTCAAATATTTTATTTTTCCTCTATTTTTCATTCACCCTTTATTTTAAGCTACCAATTAGCTTAAACCAATAGTAACTCCGATTGTTGAATGTCATGCAAGTTAGGTTGTAGTTGTATTATGTCCCTCTCCCACTCGCCCCCCCCCCCCCCCCCCCCCCCCCCCCCAATTGATAATAAATTTTTGAAGGAAATAATTAGACCGTTGCTTATTTCTTTGTTAATTCAATTGGGGTGGTTAGGTGAATATTCGGCATGAATATGTCGGAAGTAAAATAACGTACATGTTTTTGCTTTGTTAGGTATAAAGACACATAAAATAAGCTAGAATAGTATAAAGAACAAAAACAACGGTTGAAATCCACGAAAGAAAAAGGGAATGAAAAGAACATGTTTTATATGAGTAGAATTAATGAATAAGAGCAGTGGAGAAAACTGCAGGGCCACTATTGATGGCTTAACTTTTCCTATAGAGCTGACCTCTAATTTTCTTCTAGTCTCAACATGTGTAACCAATCCCTTTATACCACCAATAAAAGGGAAATAAAAAAAATACTATAAAAGAATGAACAATGTTCGATTTCTTCATCATGTTTTTGGATTGATGTGACTTATCTTAAAATCACATGTCCAATTAATTTCCACCTTAATCAATAACACTGTTATAATATTAAAGGAGGTCCACTATTAGAAAACTGCCTAATTTCGTCGAATCTTGGAAAAAAATCAGGCAGAATATGCCTGTTTTTAAGCTACACCGCCTGCCAATTATAATCAATATCCATCCTATAATGATAACATTACATTGCTGCCATTCAACCATAATTAACCAACAACAACAACAATTAACCAACAACAACAACAATTAACCAACAACAACACTAATAACAACCACAACCACAACGCTAATAACAACAACAACGCCAACCACAACAACAACTATACAAATGTTCAATAACAAAATAATATCAACAATACAATCATCATTCAGAACTATTCCCAACAAAATATTCACAAGTTCAAGACTTTGTTTAGCAATACACACCATTCAATGAGTGTTTTTTATTGCATGATCTCTATCTTCACTACTAGAAGCTTCATCGTCGGCATGTGTCACGACCCGAAATTCCCACCGTCGGGACCGTGATGGCGCCTAACATTCCACTTGCTAGGCAAACCATGTTAAAGTATTATTAAACCAATTCTACTATAATTCATAATTAACATTAAATAAGCTATAAGGAGAGCAGAATATTATAACAACTTCATCATTTATCATTACCCGGATCTGGTGTCACAATTCTCGAGCATTCTAGAATTTACTACAAGTACAAGTTTGAAATAAGTACAACTGTTTGAATGAAAGAAACGGTAAAATAGAAAAGATAAACGGGGACTTCAAGGTTTGTGAACGCCGACAGATCTACCTTGAGTGTCTGGATAACGGGTCCAACAACCAACTCTCGATCAACCAGAGTCGGTGCCAAAATCTGCACATAAAGTGCAGAGTGCAGTATCACTACAACCGACCCCATGTACTGGTAAGTGTCGAGCCTAACCTCGACGAAGTAGCGATGAGGCTAAGACAAGGCACCTACAATCAAACATGTACAATATAACAGTGTATATGCAAGTAATAGTAAAGAACTAAACAGGTAATATCAGGAGAGGAACATGTTGAGGAGGGATACGAGATAGAGAATTACAACAGAAAGATAACTTGAACGATAAACATACCGTGAACCTACAACAATCAATGAACATAATAAAGGGGAAGTGCACAACATCACCCTTCGTGCTTTTACTCTCATCCTCACCATAATATAATAGAAACAATACGGCATCACTCTTCGTGCATTAACTCTCATAACATGACATGGCATCACCCTTCGTGCATTACACTCACAATATGGCATGACATCACTCTTCGTGCATTATCACTCTCAACCTCACATAAAGTCAATAGAAACAACACGACATCACCCTTCGTGCATTACACTCACAATATGGCATGACATCACTCTTCGTGCATTATCACTCTCAACCTCACATAAAGTCAATAGAAACAACACGACATCACCCTTCGTGCATTAACACTCTCCCTCACCAAAACAATAAACAATGATAGTAGGGAGATAGAAACAACAAGATCAAATCTTATTTCTATATTCGATTTTGTCGCGCCCCTTTTTTCCTCGCGGAGTCCAGGTTTTGACATTTTGGGACAACTCATTTCCTTTTGGGAAGGGGTATGGAAATTGAAGAGTCTCCACCTAACGGATTTAAGGTGCGTTAGGGCACCTAATGCAAATAACTTATAAACCGTTTTACATTATCAGAGATTGGGTAAGGGCTCGAAATTATCTTGAGGGGAAGGTGTTAGGTACCCCTCGAGGTCCACAACGGTGGGTCCCGGCTAAACTTATTTTTATGAATTAGTCAATAAGGAAATAAAGCAATTTAAACACATAGGGATCATTAAAAACGGGAATAAAGGAGTTCTAAGTTTATTAGCCTATAAGATCACTTCTGTGCAATACTCGATAAAATTTCCTCAAATAGAGGTGTTACGCGTAGCATTATCGCACATGTCATCATATCCTTTACTACCCAATTACCCTCCCCTTAATGGTTATATAAGCGATTTTAATTAAATGCGTACTCTATGCGTGCATTACCCGTCCCTTACCTAGTTTGCCTACTGATTTTATGGCTTGCTGAATCTGGGCAGTTCACAAACAGTCAAACAAAACGCATATTTAATAACTTCAGAATTTTAGTTGCCTTACAGGCTTGCCTAGGTGTGGATCAGAAGTATCCTATGAACATGTCATCTAAACGTTAATTAGAGCCATAATAAACCAATGATCGCTTTTTAAACGGGTAGATTCTTTATTCATTAAACCTTATAGGCATGCTTTCTAGGTGCTGAATAATCACAAATATTACAGAACTGGTTTTACATGTCCATCTCTATAAGCATGATATCTAGGTGTTGGGACTGATTTTATACTTATTCCTTATAGGCATGATTGCTAAATGATGAAACTGACTTTATACGATTTAACTATAGGCATGGTATTTAAGAGAGTACAATAAAAATCCTAGAAGCATGATCTCTAATGCAAATAGGAAAGTTTATGAACATGATTATTAAGACAGAATTGATAAACAACCTAGAAACAGGATTTCTAACGCAGATGTGAGTATGCAGAATTTTAGAAATGGAAGTTTAGAACAAATAGTATGATGAGCCTATAAACATGTTTTCTAATGCACATAACAATCCTATAAGCATGGTTTCTAATGCATGTTGATAATCATAACAATCCTAGGAGAATGATTTCTAACCGATTCCCCACAAAATATATATAAAGTCCCTCCCATTTTACTAATATCCCCAATATCTATTTTTACAAGAATTATTATTACAGACCAAAGATAAATGAATTACAAAAATGAGATCACTATACTATAGGGAGTCTGGATAGGTCCAAATGTAAACCTAGAAAACCAGGCCTTCAACCAAGTCTGAAGTTCCAACATCTCACAGTATCCAAGATGGTATCCTAGTGCGTCAAAGTTCCCAAGTGCCTCAGGGACCTCGGGCAATGCTCACACCATGAACCCTTTAAAGAAGATACTTTTGTGCATAAGTGTGGAAGAGACAGCCCTAGTGTGTCAGAGTTCGGAGGAGTCTCATGGACTCCTAGGCAGTGCTCACACTGGAGGGGCATCGCCCTAGATATTCAAAGAGTAGGAGTTGAAAATAGTGCTTGAAAAATAGGAATAGTTTTAAGAAAGCAAGTTAGAAGTAAAATAGGAGTAAACATAGTCATTGCAGGACTCTGAAAACAAAGGCTTCAGCAAACAACAACAAATAGAAACATGGTCACAAAGTTTCAGAGTAAAGTTTCACATTGCCCAGACTTAACTTGGTTCATTAATTAACACTAGGTGGGCATACAACATGCTATAAACGAACATCTACGCAAAGAAGGGTAGTAGGGGTTGGGAACATAGAAATCCTGAATCAGGAACACATAAAGCTGGCCAGGAAGGAAAGCATGCTAGTTAACACAAAGCAGGTTAACAACCAGATTCCATAACACTCAACATGGATAGACATGCTGATTAGAAGCCAAAAACAGGAAGCACACAAACTTAATAACCAGATTACCAATACTGCATAGCATGCTAGTTAACACAAAGCAGGTTCACAACTAGATTCCATAACACTCAACATGGATAGACATGCTGATCAGAAGCCAAAAACAGGAAGCACACAAACTTAATAACCAAATTACCAATACTGCATAACAACAGAAGTAATCATGCTGATTTAAAGCAATAGACATGAAAGACACAGAACTAAATACAGAAGTAGTCATGCTGATTAAAAGCAGTAAGACATAGACCTAAATACAGAAATAGTCATGTTGACTGGATCAAGGAAGATATAGGTTCAATTACACAGAAGTAGCCATACTAATTGAAGTCAATAATTAGGAAAGGCATAAGTAGTCATGCTAATTGAAATACAGAAAGGACATGGATTCAAAAGAAGTAAAACAACAGACAAGAAAGCACATATGCTTAAGCTTCGTAACATAATGAATGACATTAGGAATGGGAACATACCAGTTGAGGATAGAAAACAGAAGATGAAAGGTATGCAGAACTCAGTGGTCTAGCCTTGACTTTCAGCCGGCTAGACAATGTAGTAAACACAAGTAGCAGAAAGATGAGAGCAAAGTGTATGTGTGTGTGTTTTTGAACTGTGTTCGTGTGTTCAGAAGAATCAGAATGAGAGTATATATAGCACTTAGTGAGGTAAAAACAAATAAGGTAAAGAGTGAATCACAGTTCATAAAATAAGGGTAATCAAATAAATCAACCAGTTAATTAGGGGATTTAACCAATCTATTCATATAGAAAATCTGAAAAAGACCCCTTAGAATAGGGAGAGCCAATTAACGGTATAAATTAGGGCTCAAATAAGGTAAGAAAATCAATCACATGCCATATAAAACCCCTAAATCATACTTATGGTTTAATTAAGGAATGTGGCACTAATTAAAGTCACAAATAAGGCAAATAGATAAAAATCACAGAGAAACATTGATTTTAACAGGAAAATATGATTCGAATCCCAAATAAAAATGAATCAGTATATTGGATTGACAGAAATAAACAACAAAGGGGGAAAATCACTGAAATAACTAGTGCCGGAAACAGAAAGACCTAGGGTTTAAGCATATACACAAAAAAATAATCAAACCAGTAAAGAGTAGTCAGATTCAACACTTTGAAAAGAACTTAGGACGAACCCTAGTTCTTAGTGTAGACAATAAATTTGCGTCGAGAAAATAAAATCAGGACCGAAAAATATTGCAACAATCGTAGTATTTGATTTCAAGTAATTTGAGTGTACAATCTCTATGAATCCTCTGATTCTACTTTTTAGTATAAATTCAAGGGACTTTGAGCTTGATCTTGAATTTGAATTTGATTTATCCGTCGCGAACACTTTGATTGTTGCCACAAATTGTATCACGAACAAGTAGCCTTGATCTTGAACGTCTTGTATTTGATTTGACTTTGTTCTTGATCTTGAATACTTGAATTGTTCTTCGTTCTTGAGCTTGAACTTGATTTATTGAACTTGAACTTGATTGTTTGAAACTTGAAACTTGTAGAGAAATTTGCGGCGTTTGATCCACGAGCTCTCTCTTGCTTCTTGTTATAACTTCTGGTCCCTTTTCTGAGTTATGAAGACCCCTATTTATAGTTGTGGGAGGAAAGAGTTATGATAAGAATAAACTCTTTCCGACCAATCAAATTGAAGTGTGACATGGCCGCATTTGATTGGCCAGAACATGTCACTTGCACACGTGGCGCGGTTTCATTGGCCCTTTAATTTGACTTGGCATGCCTTGTCATTTTGACATGTGGCATAATCCCATTGGCTTTTCCATTTGACGTGGCATGCCACATCATTTGACACGTGGCACCGAACTGGGCCTCTAGGAAAATGACATATTGGG
This sequence comes from Nicotiana undulata, assembly GCA_005239495.1. NCBI lineage: Eukaryota > Viridiplantae > Streptophyta > Magnoliopsida > Solanales > Solanaceae > Nicotiana > Nicotiana undulata. Next base: position 36,234 of record ML243035.1, read on the forward strand.
CCTAATAAAGTGAGCACATCACTTTAACCCAATTAAATGGGCTAGCCCAATGGATTAAGACTTATTTATTTAATCCATATATATTGGACTTATATGATTAATTCAATTATATTATCCCGTAGTATTTATTTGGACCAATATATCTCGAATTTAAAATATAGTCCAAATTATTTTATAGATTTAATTTTTAAGCAAAATTTATATGCCTACAAATGCCCCCTACTTCAAGACTCGGCTTATGAACTTTAAAGACTAGACTTTAAGTAAAATAAAATAAAAAGAAAAAATCACGTGCGTGTGTTCCTCAAAGACGCTCCACGCAGCGTCCATTTGAATTGGCAACCCAACACTTATATCGTATAATTATCCAAGAAGTTAGGTATTCACATAGGTTTTCATCCAACTTTGATCAATTCCAAGGAATTGGAATTTAGAGTTACTTGCCACCAGATTTGGGTTTGTGGTGTTTTGGACAATGCCACGTTAGGAATTTGAACAAAAAGCTTTATAATTGTTTCTTCTTAGTGTACTACAATTAGGATTGCCTTTGTCCTTTTCCCGATTTGAATGCAAACGTCTCTGCACATAACCTTTATTTACTCCAATTGAATTAGGATAACAAGTCCTAATTGGACTCTAATAACAACTGTTCCCACATTGAAATTTATACTTCAGTTAACAACTTGTAGAGCTCTATAAATAAGGACATGCCTTCCCTTCAATTGGCATCAACCGTAGCTCACGAACCTATTCAAGTTTATTGACAGGTACGCTTTCTTTTTCTTGGTTTTTTCCCTTTTTTTGTGTGTGTAGGTCAACGAGGAGGATATGTTCTTGTTTAACAAGATGATCCATGCATGGAGTACTTTAAAATTTGTGGCAGAGAAACATAAAATTTCGTAATGAAGATCTTTAATAGTTCACAGCGAAAACCTTTAAAAGTTTGCGGTGAAGACTTTACACCATCTGAACTAAAGACTTCGTTTTATTTGAAAACTTGACTTTCTTTATCTCTGGCAAAGACCATTACACCATCCCAATCAGAGATTTTATTTTATCTGAGGCGAAGACCATTACACCGTCTGAGCCAAAGATTTTTTGTTTTTGTCTGAAGCGAAGTCCATTACACCGTCTGAGCTAAAGATTTTATTTTTTTGTCTGATGCGAAGGCCATTACACCGTCTGAGCTAAGGACTCTATCTTTTTTGAATATTTAACTTCATTTTATCTGAGGCATAGACCATTACACCGTTTGGACCAAAGATTTTTTTTTTCTGAAGCGAAGACCATTACACCGTCTGAGCTAAAGACTACATCTTGTTTGAAGATTTAACTTCATTTTATCTGAGGCACAGACCATTACACCGTCTTGGCCAAAGATTTTTTTTTTGTCTGAAGCGAAGACCATTACACCGTCTGAGCTAAAGACTCCATCTTGTTTGAAGATTTAACTTCATTTTATGTGAGGCATAGACCATTACACCGTCTGGGCCAAAGATTTAATTTTTTGTCTGAAGCGAAGACCATTACACCGTCTGAGCTAAAGACTCCATCTTGTTTGAAGATTTAACTTCATTTTATGTGAGGCATAGACCATTACACCGTCTGGGCCAAAGATTTAATTTTTTGTCTGAAGCGAAGACCATTACACCGTCTGAGCTAAAGACTCCATCTTGTTTGAAGATTTAACTTCATTTTATGTGAGGCATAGACCATTACACCGTCTGGGCCAAAGATTTAATTTTTTGTCTGAAGCGAAGACCATTACACCGTCTGAGCTAAAGACTCCATCTTGTTTGAAGATTTAACTTCATTTTATGTGAGGCATAGACCATTACACCGTCTGGGCCAAAGATTTAATTTTTTGTCTGAAGCGAAGACCATTACACCGTCTGAGCTAAAGACTCCATCTTGTTTGAAGATTTAACTTCATTTTATCTGAGGCATGGACCATTACATCGTCTGGGTCAAATATTTATTTTGTCTTAAGCGAAGACCATTACACCGTCTAAATGACTCCATCTTATTTGAAGATTTAACCTCATTTTATCTGAGGCATAGACCATTACACCGTCTGGGCCAAAGATTTATTTTGTCTTAAGCGAAGACCATTACACCGTCTAAATGACTCCATCTTATTTGAAGATTTAACCTCATTTTATCTGAGGCATAGACCATTACACCGTCTGGGCCAAAGATTTATTTTGTCTTAAGCGAGGACCATTACACCGTCTGAGCTAAAGACTTCATTTTATTTGATGCGAAGACCATTACACCGTCTAAGATAATGACTTCATCTTGGAGACATGGAGGGCTTAAATATTTCAACTTAAATAGTAGCGAACGTGAAGACTTCAACTTGAAGACTGTCAGACTTGAAGATTTCAACTTGGAGACTTCAACTTGAAGACCGACATACTTGAAGATTTCAACTTGGAGACTTCAAATCTAAGATCGAAATACTTGAAGACTTCAACTTGGAGACTTCGGGGGCTTAAATATTTCAGCTTCTCTTTTTCTTTACATCGTCCGACTTTTATCTTAGTCGCATAGTTTTCAGCTTTACGTGCTTGTTACGAAAGATTCATATCTTGTCGTGGGAGAGTCCGAATAATGAACCGTTTGATTTTTCAAAAATTAGACTTCAATATATAAAACATATCCAAAACCTATAATCAAACACCTTCAGAATCGACCCAGATAATATTTTGAAGCTAACTTCAAATTCCGACACGTTGATAGTTTCAGATTTGTGCAGCTTCACCAAAATAAGTTATATCTTGGTGTAGGAATGTCGAACTTATGAACCGTTTGATTTTCTGGAAACTAGACTTCCAGATCTAAGACATATCCAAAATTTAGAATCAAACACTTTGAGAATCATTCCAGATATTATTTTGAATCTAGCTTTAAATTCTGTCACGTCGACGATTTCAGATTTGCGCAACTTCACCAAAATATTTGTATCTCGATGTAGGAATGTCGAAATCACGAACCGTTTAATTTCATGGAAACTATACTTCAAGATTCAAGACATATCCAAAATGTGGAATCAAAAACTTTGAGAATCATCCCAGATATTATTTTGAATCTAGCTTTAAATTCTGTCACGTCGACGATTTGAGATTTGCACGACTTCACCAAAATATTTGTATCTTGATGTAGGAATGTCGAAATCATGAACCGTTTGATACATTGGAAACTTAACTTCCAAATATATAAAATATCCAAAATGAAAAGCTTAATGCCATAAGGATAGTTTTATATAATATTTCGAAGTCAACTTTGGTTCCTGATATGCCGACGGTTTCAAATTAGCGCGACTTCACCAAAATCTTTGTATCTTGGTGTGGGAGCCTTGAGATTGTAAGACCTTTTTAATTGTAAAAATTGAAATTCAAGAGCTTCATTCTCACCAAATATCTTGGGTCCAAGTCTCTCTGAATTTGAAATGTCATGAAGGTAGACCATAATAACTTGAAGGTGTGGCAAACATGAAGGCATAACGGATCCCCAAACTTTAATGCAAATGATTGGAATCCCCCTTAAAAGATATTAATCATTTCATTGTAGACACCAATTTAACATAGCGGCTTGCCCCCTTTAAATTAAATGGGATCCAAAGTTTAACAGAAGCATGGTGTCCTAGCTCGATTTTCAAATATTGATTGAATGAATTACATTCCATCGTACTTCATTCGGACAACGATTGGGAGATTATGTATCTTTTGAATTTATGCGACTAAACTCAGAATAAAATTCTAAGCTGCCTACGTACCTCGGTAAAGAGGATCAAGTCATACCGTAGTTCAGAATGGGTGAATTTTTTTTTCTTTTATGTCCTAACTTTTGCCTAGACCGCCTCTTTCGAGGTTTTCAACCTAGCTTACTTTTTTTTGTGTGTGTGTGTGGGCCGTACACAGTTTAGACTCATGCGGGCTAGGAGTAACATGCAGTTTATGCTCATGCGTTAAGGAGCGTTGCAACTTCAAGGATAATACTTCTTCAAAAACGTGCCATTGATAGGGCCGATTCTCAAGCCATCTGCATCAACCAGCTTGTAAGCCCCACTTGAATAAGCTTCTTGCACAACATATGGACCATCCCATTTTGAAGTGAACTTTCCCACAGGTTTATGGGAAGTAATAATGGGTCTTCTTATGGCAAGGACTTGATCTCCTACTTGAAAGGACCTCAGCCGAACTCTTTTATTGAAGGCACGAGACAATCGAGCTTGATAGCATTCGAGACTCTGTTGAGCTTCCAAGCTCTTCTCATCGAGAGCCTCTAACTCTGCTAATCGAAGTCGAGCATTTTCTTCGTCAGTGATCCCTTTTTGAATAGCCAGTCGTAATGAAGGTATTTGACGCTCAAGTGGCAAGACGGCTTCGACTCCATAAACGAGTGAATACGGAGTTGCTTGTGTTGGCGTGCGGTGAGTCGTCCTATATGCCCATAGAGCTTCTTCCATACGCTCATTCCAATCTCGTTTGGATTCGGAGATGACTTTCTTCAGCAGGTTGCACAGAGTTTTGTTGAATGCCTCAACTAGACCATTGGCGGCAGCATTGTACATCGAAGAGTTACGTTGTTTGAAGCCAAAGAGATCACAAATCTTGTTCATCAACCGATTATCGAATGGCTTTCCATTATCCGTTATTATGTAACGAGGAATGCCAAATCGATAGATTATGTTTACTCGGATGAAACTTGCAACATTTTCCTTTTTTACCTCCTTAAGAGCAACAACTTCGGCCCATTTTGAGAAGTAGTCAGTTGTAGCCAAGATGTATAAGTGCCCACCAGAAGACTTTGGCAGTGGTCCCACAACATCCAATCCCCAAGCGTCAAACGGCCAGGATACAACAGTCGGGTGCAACACTTTAGGAGGTTGATGAATAAAATTCGCGTGGAATTGACAAGACTTGCATCTTTGAGCGTAGTCCAAGCAATCTTTTACCATTGTTGGCCAATAATATCCCATCCTTTTATATGGAAGTGGAGCTTTGGTCCATACTGGTGCGACCCACATACCCCCAGAATGTGCCTCTTGCAAAGCTTGGAGTGCTTCTTCTTCCCCTAAGCATCACAAGAGTACTCCCTCGAATGACCTTCTGTATAGAGTGTCTTTTTAGTAAAGGAAGCGAGGTGCACGACGACGGATTTCAGTCCTTATCCTTGGATTTTCTGGAAGTATCCCATAGCACAAGTAGTCAATAATGGGTTGCCACTATTCTTTTTTCTCAACTTCAGAAACAACGACAATATGCTTGAGTTCATTTTCTTCACCTTCAACCTCATTTAGTGGCGGTACTACCCATTTTTGGCAGACAGTAACTTGCGCTTGATCAGGCAGGGTTAACGATAAAGCTAAGGCAGCTAAGGTATCAGCCTTCTTATTTTGTTTCCTTGGCACATGCTGAATAGTCACATCATCGAGCCACCCCATTAACATTTTAGCATAATCATGATATGGGCGTAGTTCAAGATTCTTAACCTCGTAACTACCCAAAAGCTGATTGACCACTAACTGGGAGTCACCAAAGACATGCAACTGCAATTGCTTCATATCAACAGCCATTTCAAGACCAAGTGTTAATGCTTGATACTCAGCAACATTGTTGGAACAGAGTTGTGTCAAGGTGAAAGAGTAAGGCAAGACTTCACCTTGGGAAGTGACAAATACTACGCCAACACCGGCTCCTCCACGATGCGCAACACCATCAAAGTACATCTTCCATGGAGGTTGAACTTCAATGACCATTGCATCCTCATCAGGTAGTTCATCAGTTAGCTCCCAGTCATCAGGTATCAGATGATTTGCCAAGAAGTCTGCCAATTCTTGTCCTTTTACAGCCTTTTGAGGGATGTACAAAATCTCGTTGTTGAAATTGGAGATACCATCTCGCTAGTCGGTCACTAAGAACAGGCTTTGACATCACGAACTTGATGGGATTTTCTTTGGAAACAAGATGGACAACATGAGCTTGAAATTAGTGCTTCAACTTTTGAATTGAGAAGACTAGCGCCAAACACAGCTTTTCAATTGGCGAATAATTCAGCTCATTTGGTGTCATCATCCTGCTCAAATAGTAAAGGGAGTTTTCTTTCCCCTCACTATTTTCTTGGGCCAACAGTGCTCCAACAGACCTTTCTTGCGCCGCAATGTATAGTATCAATGGCTTTCCAGGTATAGGAGCTGCTAAAACTGGAGGCTTCATCAAGTAGGCTTTGATACTTTCGAAGGCGTTGCTACAAGTTTGGTCCCACTTGAAAGGAATGCCTTTCTTCATGAGGCGACTAAATGGTTGGCACCTTCCAGCTAGGTTCGAGATGAATCTCCTAAGGTATGCTAACTTTCCTTGCAGACTTTTCAATTCATGGATATCCCGAGGCTCAGGCATTTTCAAAATAGCATCCACTTTGGCTTGATCAATTTCGATCCCTCGATGTCGGACAATGAAACCAAGGAACTTTCCAGAAGTAACTCCAAAGGCACATTTCAATGGGTTCATCCTAAGTTGGTACCTCCGGAGCAACTCAAATACGATTCTCAAGTCTTTTAAGTGGTCGCCCTTCTTTCTTGATTTTACCACCAAGTCGTCAACATAGCATTCGACACTCTTGTGGAGCAGATGGTCGAAAATATTCTGCATAGCCCTTTGGTAAGTAGCATCGGCGTTCTTCAAGCCAAAAGGCATACCTTGTAGCAATAAATACCCTTGGGGGTGCGGAATGCTGTAAGCTCTTCATCTTTTGGTGCCATGCGAATTTGGTTATAGCCCGACGAACCATCCATAAATGACATTGCCTCATACCCAGTAGTAGCATCGATCATCAACTCTGGGATAGGAAGCGGGAATTCATCTTTGGGACATGCATTGTTGAGATCCCTGAAGTCAACGCATACTCGAATCTGTCCATTCTTCTTCCTTACCGGGACAATACTCGAAACCCATGTTGGGTATTTAACTTCCCGNTGGCCTAAAGCGCCTTTGAGCTTTCTTAACAGGACGAGTGCCACTCTTGACCGTAAGGTGATGGACTGCCACTCTAGGGTCCAAGCCAGACATCTCTTTGTAGCTCCAAGCAAAGACATCCCTGTACTCCTTGAGTAACTCAATATAAGTGCTTTCTTCATCAACTCCTAGTAAAGCACTTAGGTAGGTGGGTCTTGGTTCTTCATCAGTGCCAAGGTTAACTTCTTTTAAAGCATCAACAGTTACCTTCACCCCTTCTTCAAGTTCTGGGGGAGCATCTTTCGCNTACTCCTTCTTCAAGTTCAGATGGAGCATCTTCGTCTTCTCGAGGGTCCCCATCATTTAAGGATATGTGATAACATGGCGAAACATCTTCCAATTCTGCATTATCCTCTGTTCAAGATGGAACACCGTTCTCGCCTTGTAGAGTGATATGATACGAAGAGCCCACACTTTCGTCGTCCTCATCACGTTCTTTAGTGTAGACCACAGTGTATGGCTTCACTTTCAGTACTTCATCACAAGAAACCATGACTTTTGTTTGTCGCCTCATTCTAGAAGGAACCGAACTTTGGAAGTCTTTAGAGATCTTCTGGATTTCGGGCAAACCGGGTGTTATTGTATTTCGATAATTTCTATGGAACTTATTTCCCCTCTTTAATGGACCCAATCTTTCAAATACGGAAGTTCTCACAGTTGATTTTCCAAGTCTGTAAAAAATAGAAGGCCTGTTAGAAGCGGTGGATTCGTCTTCTACAGTGATGTGATTGCTACTCGCCCTTCTGATGGAGATGCGCATTGGTGACGGTTGCTTGTATCCCAAACCTTCACGTGGTTGCCTCGTTGCAGCTTCTGATGGGAGCTTCCCTAACTTTGAAGGCTCATCGGGATTGTATCCAGCTTTCGCAAATAACTTGTAAGCGTTAGGATCAAAACCTTCATATGTTTGCTTTGTAGGGAGTGTCACATTCTACAAATGATTTTGAGCTACAAACCCTGCAAACGGCTTTGACGACAACTTTACTGCCTCAATTCGTTTTATCGGAAGAGTTAACTCCTTTAGTGTGTCGGTTTGTAGATTAGATGACTCCCCCTCGTCTTTCTTCCTTTTAGGGACATATTGGAGCTTAGGACTTACTTTCTTGCCATAAGACGCAATATCCCCTCTATGAGATTTATTCATGTTGGCTTGTACCTCCTCAGTAACAACTTTGGCTTTACCAATAGTTACCTCAGCTCTTTCAGCTATGGGATCGTCATTCTTGCTTTTTATGCCATCATCAACTTTTAGCTCCTTCACAATGTGGTTCTTCAAGTAGAACTTTGCATCAGCGAAGTGTGACTCTGCCTCGGTGAATGGAGCATCATCGGCAACTATCGTCTTCTCGACTCCACCCTCATAGTATTTTAAACATTGATGGTAGGTAGACAGAATTGCCTTATTCTCATGTATCCAAGGCCTTCCAAGCAAGACATTGTATGAAGTCTTCGCATCGATCACATGCATCCATGCACTTGATTGCATATCTTCAATCGTGATTCCCAGCCTGATCGCGTCTATGGCTCTTTGTCCCCCTTGGTTGAATCCTTGGATCATCACACGACTTTCTGAGAGTTCGTTCATGGGAATACAAAGTTGTTTCACAGTGTGAATTGGAAAAATGTTCACTGAGGATCCTCCATCAACGAAAATTCGGTTTACCCTTTCATCACGCATATAGCCAACCAGGTACAATGGGCGGTTATGAGGAGTGTCACCTAGCAGAAGATCGTCCTTTGTGAATGTGACTTTTTCCTCACAAGAATTGACTTCTTGAGGAGTGGACTCGATGAGCTTTTCCGAAGATGGTGCCAATGGTAGATCATCACTCTTTTCTTTCCCTTCGTCAGTATGGCAACAAGAGGCATCAATACCCCCATGGGAAATCTTCGTGCAGAACCAACTTGGTACAAACTCCTCCAAGGTCACTGGATGTCGTGGCTTTTGAGGGTGGTACACCTCCAAATTTTCTTTCTTTAAGTGCTTAACTGGATTCCATCTCTTTGGTCTTCTTACCACCATTTTTCTTGTTGGTTGTTCTACTGATTCTTTTCGTGGGCTCCTTTTGTGGCGCCTACGTCGAGTCACCAACGTCTAACCTCCATCGTCTTTAGGTTGATTGTCTTCAACTTTACGGTTTTCCAGTAAATCTCCCTCTTTACTTTCTTTAAAACCGTATAATTCATCCGGACTAAATGAGCCAAATGTGATAGAAACTTGGTTTGCGCTTGCTTTCTCATCTTCAAGCACGATCTTCTTTTCGCGAGCCAAGTCCATAACTTTGTCTTTGAAGACAAAGCACTTCTCTAGAGGATGGCTCACGAGTCGATGGTACCTGCAGTAATTTGGGTCATTTGTTCTCCCAGCTTCATTCGGCCGCTTCATCTCCGGAAGCTCAATGAGATTTAACTCGAGGAGTTCTTCAAAAATAGCCGGCACATCAGAATCCAGAAAGGGATACTCTTTCTCTTGAATTTCTCGTAGAGTCAACTTTCCACTTGGATTATCTTGAAACGAAGTGGATCTCGTACTCTACTTCTTGCTCACTTTAGTCGCGAACCTCGCAGGTGATGTGTTGACATTCATAGCTTCTTTATTTTCGGATCTTGGTACAAACTTGCTCCATATTCTGACTTCTTGCTTGTCATTCCCTTTGCGAGGTTCATAGATGGGCATCCTTTCATTTCCAGCGGAGTCCATGCTCAACTCCATGTCATGGGCACGAGTTGCAAGTTCTTCAAATGTGCTAGGCTTGATACCTTGCAAGATGTAACGCAATACCCAATGCATACCTTGGATGCACATCTCTATGCCAGAAGCTTCACTAAGCCTGTCTTTACAGTTAAGGCTTGCATTCCTCCAATGATTGATAAAGTCGACAACTGGTTCACTCTTCCGTTGACGAGTATTTGTGAGTTCTATCATACTCACAGTACGTCTCGTGCTATAAAAGTGATTGAGGAGTTCTTGCTCTAATTGATCCCAGCTATCAACAGATCCAGCCTCGAGGTTCGTGTACCAATCAAAAGCATTTCCTTTTAATGAGCGGACAAACTGCTTGACGAGGTAATCTCCATAAGTTCCAGCATTGTTGCATGTCTCAACGAAGTGCGCCACATGTTGCTTTGGATTTCCTTGCAGTGTACGGCTTCGCATATTGCTTTTGATAGTTCCTTCGATGAACTCCTTCAGTTGGTCGATTGGAATCATACCTTCAGACGAGATAGGGATAACCTTATTGGATGCAACTTGTCTTGGGGGAGGATCAATCTCTTGAACTTCTGGGAGCTTGCCAAGTGCATGGGTAGATTCTTCTTCCATCAAGATTCCGACCCTGTCTGTTAGCTTGTCAATTCTAGCATCTTGATTTTTCATGCATTTGGTCAAGCTAGAGATTGCTTCCGTTAGGTTTGCTAACTGCTCCTCCATAGATGAAATGTTTGTCACCATGGCTTGCATGATTGTTGTGGATGATGGAGAGTAGCACGGATTTTCACACAGATTGATCCTTGATTGGATCACGCTCTGTGGTGTAAGTTGGGAGGATCCGTCACTTGAAGTGTCATCATCTTCCTTCACAGAATAGTGCTTGGACCCGGAGAGGTCAAGCAGAGCAAGAGTCTTCTTGATCTTTTCAACAACATCGCTTCCTCCTTCCGGTGCGTTTGTGGAAGATCTTGCTCCTTTTGAGGATGAAGATCCTAAAATAGAGGTAGATGCGGACGGCACTTGGGGTGCTTGTTGTCCTAACGAGCTTGCTTTGCTCCTCGTAACTGGCCCAAAGCTTCCAAAGGTAACTTCGAGTATGTTTTCCACATCAGCATAGAACCTGGAATTAGCAGCCTTGGCGTAAGATGAGCTAGAGTTGATTTTCTTGGAAGCCATTTCGTTGTTCTTGAACTTTGGTGATTGAAAAGTTGAGATGAGAGGTAGAGATTGTCCCACTGGGCGTGCCAGAATTTGTAGACAATAAATTTGCATCGAGAAAATGAAATCAGGACCAAAAAATATTGCAACAATCGTAGTATTTGATTTCAAGTAATTTGAGTGTACAATCTCTATGAATCCTCTGATTCTACTTTTCTAGTATAAATTCAAGTGCCTTTGAGCTTGATCTTGAATTTGAATTTGATTTATCCGTCACGAACACTTTGATTGTTGCCACAAATTGTATCACGAACAAGTAGCCTTGATCTTGAACGTCTTGTATTTGATTTGACTTTGTTCTTGATCTTGAATACTTGAATTCTTCTTCGTTCTTGAGCTTGAACTTGAACTTGATTGTTTGAAGCTTGAAACTTGTAGAGAAATTTGCGGCGTTTGATCCACGAGCTCTCTCTTGCTTCTTGTTATAACTTCTGGTCCCTTTTCTGAGTTATGAAGACCCCTATTTATAGTTGTGGGAGGAAAGAGTTATGATAAAAATAAACTCTTTCCGACAAATCAAATTGAAGTGTGACATGACCGCATTTGATTGGCCAGAACATGTCACTTGCACACGTGGCTCAGTTTCATTGGCCCTTTAATTTGACTTGGCATGCCTTGTCATTTTGACACGTGGCATGATCCCATTGGCTTTTCCATTTGACATGGCATGCCACGTCATTTGACACGTGTCACCGAACTGGGCCTCTAGGAAAATGACATATTGGGCCTAATAAAGTGGGCTCATCAGTTTAACCCAATTAAATGGGCTAGCCCAATGGATTAAGACTTATTTATTTAATCCATATATATTGGACTTATATAATTAATTCAATTATATTAGCCCGTAGTATTTATTTGGACTAATATATCTCGAATTTAAAATATAGTCCAAATTATTTCATGGATTTAATTTTTGAGCAAAATTTATATGCCTACACTTAGAAATCACTGAAATCAAATAATGATAAGGGAAATAGAAAGTTTTTCATAGAAAAATACCAAATAATACTCAGAATGTTTTAGATCTACAAGGATCTGAACAGACCCAAGTAGTCGTAAGACTAATGTATTTGAAAATGACAGAGACGAAAGGAAATCAGTCTAAACCCATAGATTTGAACCAAAATAGGAAGAAAACAACACTCACAAATGAAAATGCCCATAGACAGGCATGTGAAAAAGTTTTGAGCAAAACCAGGTTGAATCTCTTTGAGATTCTCTCATAAATAAACGAAGTCGAACAACCAGAAGATGTAGAAAGCCGAAAAGGGCCGAAAAATACAGAGAAACCCCATAGACGGGGAGTTTTGCAGGTGACGGCGGTTAGCTTTTAGGGGGTGATTGAGAGAGAAGGGAGGGGTTAGGGAAAATGAAGACGGCATGGGGAAAGGGAATAGTCCTTCCGAGCGGACGAGGTCGGCTCGGTGACCGAGGGCTTGCGTGGAGGCGGCATTGTGACCACGGGCTTGGACGTCACTTCAACATTTCTCTGCTTTTTTGAGATGATGGGGATAGGGTTAGTCTTTAGGTTAAAAAGCAAGGGATTAATGTGGACCGTTGATCTCAGAGATCAACGACCATGATTAGAGAAGGGTTTGGGTCGGGTAGATACAGAATTGGGCGGGCGGATTCGGCTAAGTTTTAGGATATCTGGGCTGGTATAATTGGGTTAAAATTAAATTAAAAAGGGTTATTTGTTAAATACCCAATTAATTAGTAAAATAATTTGTAAAAATAATTAACAGATTATAAAAAATAACATTCATGCATAAAAATATTTTAAAACAATTACTCAATATTTAAAAAATATAAAAAGCTATTTTCTGGTGAAATAATGTAATAATGCATACGTGGGCTACTATTGCAAATTTATTACAATTATAATAAAAAATGTAAGTGTGGCTATTTATGAAATAATTAAAGCTTAGTATGAATATAAACAGTAAAATTAAGCCATAAAATTGTTACAAAGTCATTTGTGATGCAATTACTAATTATTTATATAATAAAAATACTGGGATAAATTAATAAAAATTCTTAGAAAATATGGAAAAAATATTAGTTGATGCTCATGTACTATTTTGAAGGTAGATATTCATTTTGAAAAAATAATAAAAGGAAAAATTGGGTATCAACAGCTGCTCCTCTTTACCCGGGAAGGATGAAAGAGTTGCCGGGTAAAGATCTGATGGCCAATCTTGACCGAGTAGGATGATTTGAGAGGCATAGGCCGCACTCTGGTTTTTGAGTTGCCTACATATCCCTGGTTTTACAGGAATCGGGCCGTGTGTGGTTCTGGATTTATCGGCGGAATATACCGATGAAGTTATCACAAGAACGAACACAAGGTTTTGGAATAGGTGAAATGGTTGCGGTGAGCGGTCAGATTTGAAATAATTTGAAGGAACTGGAGTGGGATTGCTACTGTTGGGGTAATGGTTGCTTCGTCGGGTTACCTGCAAGTAAATATGTGCCGCAAGCATGTATTTGTGCATAAATTTAAACGTGATGCAAGTTTCCTTCAGACCATGAGAATTATCTTCGGACGGTTGAGGAAGACATCCATAGACCATGATGTCCTGGGCCATGAATTGTTCAGTAAAGGATTCACAAGCCATGAAATGATGTTCTCGGGCCATGGAAATGGTGCCTCCGAACCATGACACCTTTGAATAATGATATGCAAGTTCGAGAGATCCTCAGGCCATGGCATGGTTTCTTCCGGCTATGAGGATGATGACTTCAGACTATGACGCCTTCGAACAAGTTGGCGATATTTCAGCCCATGAGGTGCAAAAATATGATGCTAGAAGCAACAAGACAAGGCTTAGTCTTATGTGAAGCTGAGGGCAGAGCTTAGCCCGGGAGAAGAAAAATAGATAGTGCAAGGGAGACAGTGCTTAGTCTCGTGCGAGATTCAGGACAATGCTTAGTCCCATGCATATTTTGAGATAGGGCTTAGTCTCATGCAAATAAAAGGCAATGCTTAGCCTTGTGCAGATACGGAGGCAGGGCTTAGCCTCATGCAAGATTCGGGACAGGGCTTTGTCCCATGCAAAGATTGAGACATGGCTTAGTCTCATGCAAATAAAAGGCAATGCTTAGCCGTGTGCAACTATGGAGGCAGGTCTTAGCCTCATGCAAGATTGCGACAGAGCTTAGTCTCATACAGAAATTCGGGACATGGCTTAGTCCCATGCAAATTGAAAGCAGAGCTTAGCCTCATGTAGATAGAGAGGCAGGGCTTTGCCTCATGCAAGATTGAGACAAAGATTAGTCTCATGCAAATAAAAGGCAATGCTTAGCCTTATGCAAATATGGAGTCAGGGCTTAGCCTTCCTGGATCGAGGAAGGCTAAAATGAGATTCTAAAGGCTTCGAAATACATAATTTGATTCTAAAACATAAGATGACCTATCGGGTCATCACATTCTCCACCTCTAAAATAATCGTTCGTCCTCGAACGGACATAGAAAAGTACTTGAACTGGAGAATAGGTGGGGATATCTACTCCACATTTCTGACTCGGACTCCCAAGTAGCTGCCTCGATGGGTTGACCTCTCAACTGCACTCGGACCGAAGAGTAACTCTTCGACCTCAACTGACGAACCTGCCAGGCAAAAATGGCCACCGACTCCTCCTCATAAGTCAAATCCTTGTCCAAATAGATAGAGCTGAAATCTAACACATGGGACGGATCATCGTGATACTTCCGGAGCATGGACACATGGAACACTGGATGAACTATTGATAACCCCGGACGCACCTCTCCCACTCTCTCAAGAATCTCAAAAGGTCCGATGTACCTAGGGCTCAGCTTTCCCTTCTTCCAAAATCTCATGACACCCTTCATGGGTGATACCCGGAGCAACACTCTCTCCCCGACAATGAATGCAATCATGAACTCTACGGTCAACATAACTCTTCTGCCTGCACTGAGTTGTGCGAAGTCGATCCTGAATAATCTTGACCTTATCCAAGGCATCCTGTACTAGATCTGTACCCAACAACCGAGCCTTTCTCGGCCCAAACCACCCAACTGGCGACCGGCACCGCTTACCATATAATGCCTCATCACTACAAAAAAACTGAAATTATCTACGAATGTCGTCGCTAATATGTTACTAAAACACTCGTAGCTAACAGATTTCTTGATAATCCGTTGCTAAATGAGATTAGCAACAGATTTTTCTATTTAGCTACAGAATTTGTCCGTCGCTAAAACCTAATATTTTAGTAGTGCATAAGGAGCCATCTGGATGCTCGACTGGTAGCTGTTGTTGTAGGCGAACTCTGCAAGGGGTAAGAACTAATCCCATGATCCCCTAAATTCTATAACACTTGCGCAGAGCATATCCTCCAAGATTTGAATCGTGCCCTCGTACTATTCGTCCATCTCAGGATGAAACGTTGTGCTCAACTCAACCCGCATGCCCAACTCACGTTGTACTGCTGTGATGACCCGGTCGGTCGTTTTGAGAGTTAGAGCCCTGATCCCCTAATAACTATTTTTCCCACATTTGTTTCTACTTATGGGACTTTCCGGAGTGTTTAATTGTGGAATTCAGAGAGTTTTGGGACACATAGTCCCTAAATATGAGTTTAAGCCTTAGAAATCAGATCGTATTTGGAACTGTGTGAAGACGGATCTGGAATGGAATTTGTCGACTCCGTTAGCTCCGTTGAGTGATTTAGGGTCTAGGAGCGCGTCCGGAATGTGTTTTCGAGGTCTGTAGTAGATTTAGGCTGGAATTGACAAAAATTAGAATTTCGGCGATTTTGGTCGATAGGTGAAATTTTGGTATCGGGCTCGGAATGGGATTACGAAAGTGGTTGTAGTCCCGTAGTATCATTTATGACATGTGTGTCAAATATCAGGTCACAGACTAGTTTTGACGTGTTTCGGCATCGATTGTGGATTTTGGAAAATTCCTAAGTTCTTAAGCTTGAATCCATGCATAATTCGTGATTTTGGTGTTATGCGATGTGGTTTGAAGGCTCGACTAAGTTCGAATG
Organism: Nicotiana undulata; assembly: GCA_005239495.1. Lineage (NCBI taxonomy): Eukaryota > Viridiplantae > Streptophyta > Magnoliopsida > Solanales > Solanaceae > Nicotiana > Nicotiana undulata. The sequence continues at coordinate 52,197 of ML243035.1, forward strand.
AGGTATTAGGACTGGTTGGTAGGTTTGGTTAAGGTTCGGGGAGGGGGGCTCGGGGGTGTTTCAGATGCTCAACGGGTCATTTTTAGCCTTGTATGGATTGCTGGTTTTCTGGTGTGAGTGCAGCAAACTTTTATTCATCGCGATCGCGTGAGGGAGTCCACGATCACGTAGGTCAATTGGGGTCCAATCTAGATTTAATGCATCGCGATCGCTTGAAATGGAACGCGATCGCGTAGAGTAGGCAGCTTCGTCACTGCGTTCGCATGGGCTATGTCGCGTTCACGTAGAAGAAATAAGGCGGCAGGGATTTTAAGTGTTCCTCTACGCGGTCGCGTGTAGCCAACCGCGATCACGTAAGTCTGAGGGAGTTAAGCATCGCGTTCGCGAAGAGTTATCTGAGGCGCGTGTAAGTTTGTTCTTCGCGATCGCGACTGGTTGTCTGCGATCGCGGTAAAGGGATGCCTGGGCAGAATTAAAAGACCCAAAATCGAGGGTTTAGCCCAAATTCATAATTTGAACTTGGGAGCTCGGGGATTTGCGATTTTGGGAGAGATTTTCACCTGGGCGTTTTGGGTAAGTAATTCTTACTCGGTTTTGACTAATTTCCACAAATCTATGCTTCAATTCATCCTTTAATTTCGAAATTGGGGTGAAAATTGGATTAGGTTCTTAGGCCGAGTTTTTGAGTTTTTATCAAGATTTTGGTATCCGATTTGAGTAAATTTGGTATGGTTAGACTCGTGAGTGAACGGGTGTTCGGAATTTGTGACTTTTACCCGATTTCGAGATGTGGACCCGAGGGACTTTTTCGGTGATTTTCCTAATTTCGCGTATTAGCTTCGAATCTATTAGTTAGATTAATTTCTTAAAGTTATATTTACATTATGCAATTGAATTGAATAGATTTGGGTCATTTGGAGTCGGGTACTCGTGGCAAGAACGTGATCTCGGGTTGAGTTGAGCAGTCGAGGTAAGTAGCTTTCCTAACTCTGTGTTGGGGATTTTCCCTTAGGTTGTTTTTAACATAAATTGTTGTGTGGGCGCCGTGTACGTGAGGTGACGAGTACGTACACGGGCCATTCTTGCAAAAATCCCATTTTTTTTGTTCGAAATTATAAGTTGTTTTGTTCTTCTATTACATTACGTAAATGCGTTTAATTGTTCATTAGGGAAGCATGCTTAGTTGTTTTCATATTAAATTTCCTACATGACACTCTATGCGCCATGTATAGTTAGTTTTCCCTGTTTTACTACTTGTGTTTAGATGAACTGTTAAAATTGTTGATTATTGTCATTTACTTCGCATTTGCATATTTAAATTGGGGACTACTTACGTATTCTAGGAGATCCCCTATGTACTGCATATTTAAATTGGGGACTACAGACGTATTCCGGGAGATTCCCCAGCACTACATATTTAAATTGGGGACTACGTACGTATTCCGAGAGATTCCCCAGCACTGCATATTTAAATTGGGGACTACGGACGTATTCTGAGAGATCCCCCCTGTAATGCATATTTGTATTTGGAACTACGGGACGGTATCCCGGGAGATTCCACTTGTGATATGTTGTGCTAAGCCGAGGCTCCATTTTGCTTTTTTTATTCCAGATTATTACTTTAACTGCTTACTATAGAAATTACTTCTTTACGTACTATTTAAAATGATTTATTTAAAAATCCAGTAGGACCTTAACCTGACCTCGTCACTACTTGACTGGGGTTAGGATTGACACTTACTAGGTACCAAATGTGGTGTACTCATGCCCTTTCATGCACACGTTTTTTGTGTGCAGATCAAGGTACGAGTTGTCCTTCACGTGGCTAGTCGTTGCAGCTATCGCGGGAGACCGTAAGGTATTTCTGCCGCGTTCGCAGGATCCTTTGAGTCACCTTCCATTCCATCTTATAGAGATATTTATTATGTATTTTTCTTTTCGGATTATAGAGTTATAATAGTGTAGGAGCTTGTGACTATGTTATTAAAATTCGGGTCTTGGGGTATATTTGTACATGCCGAGCGGCGTTGCTATACTTGCTTAGATTTTCTCTCCTTTCCTATCTTTAATTTTTATTGCATTTAATTCAGTTTTATTCACAAATTTAGGCTTACCTAGTCGTAGAGACTAGGTGCCGTCATGATACCTTTCGGAGGGTAAATCGGGTCATGACAAGTTGGTATCAGAACCAGGTTCATAGGAGTCACAAGCCGGTTTATTAGAGTCTCGCGGATCGGTACTGAGACGTCCATATCTATCTTTGGGAGGCTATGTAACTGTTAAGATCAATAATACTCTTTGAAATTCCTTGTCGTGCTAGCTATTGACATAATAAATTCTAAAACTTTATTCTGTACTTTCTCACAGATGGTGAGGACCCGTACCGGGAGGACTGATGACCAGGCACTCGAGCCCCCAGCCAGAGCCTCCAGAGGCAGAGGTAGGGGTAGAGGATGAGAACACGGTGCAGCCCGAGGACCAGCGAGAGCAACGACAGAGGAGCCCACAACAGCTCCAGCTGGAGGGCCGGCACAGGAGGTCCCTATTGCTGCTCCAGCCCTCCAGGAGACTTTGGCTCAGTTCATGAGCATATTCAGCACTCTGACTCAGGCTGGGCTACTCCCGATAACCCCAGCCACATCTCAGGCCAGGGGAGGGGCACATACTCCCACATCCCGCACTCTTGAGCAGAGGTTCATGTTGATCAGGCTCCACAGTACATTCCTATACCCCCAGTGGATCCGGCTCAGCATGATGCTAGGGTAGCTGCTTCTGAGGTAGAGCAGCTCAGACTTGAGAGGTACATGAAGTACCACCCACCTATTTTTAATGGACTAGCTTCAGATGACGCTCTGGGTTTTCTTGAGGAGTGGCATCGTATTCTCCGCACTATGGGCATTGTGGGGACGAGTGGGGTTCTTTCACCGCTTTCCAGCTGAGGGGAGCGTCTTATCAGTGGTGGCGTCTCTATGAGCTGAGTAGTTCGACGAGGAAACTTCACTCACTTGGACTCAGCTTTCAGAGATGTTTTTGCTTGAGTTTGTCCCTCAGAGCCTCAGGGATGCTTGGCGTGCAGAGTTCGAGCAGCTACGCCAGGGTACTCTGAATGTGTCGGAGTATGCAGTCCGTTTTAGTGACTTGGCACGTCATGCACCGGCCTTGGTTGCTAGAGTTAGAGAGAGGGTTCGACGCTTCATTCAGGGACTCCACTCCGGTATTCGGACCAGTATGGCCAGATAGTTGGAGATGGATATCACATACCAGCATGTAGTGAGTATTTCCCGGAGTATAGAGTGCATGTTTTCTCGGGACAGAGAGGAGAGGGAGGCCAAGAGGTCTCGAGAGACTGGTCATTATTCGGGAGCTCGTGCACCAGCAGCACGCTATGGTAGGGGTTTTGTGAGTCGCCCAGTTCATTCAGCTCTTCCAGCAGCCAGTGGTATTCCAGCTCCTCCTAGACCTCAAGAGTCTCATTATGCACCGCCAGTATCTAGTAGGCCTCCTGCTCGAGGTGCTATTATCGGCCAGCCCAGCTGGCTAGTTCAGATTCAGTCTGAGCCGCAACATTCTCCTAGGGGTTGTTTTGAGTGTGGTGGCACTCGTCACATGTTCAGAGATTGGCCAGAGTCAGGACGGGTGCACCATCTCAGACCTATCAAGATCCACGTGCCCCACCGGGTCCTCCAGCTAATCTTCCAGCCCCAGCTACTGCCCTACCTTCTCAGCCATCTCGAGGTGGAGGTCGGGGAGGTCGAGGTCGCCCTAGAGGGAGGTCAGGCCAGGTACTATGCACTTCCAGCCCATTCAAAGGTCGTCGCTTCAAATTCAGTCATCACAGGTATAGTCCGTGTCTTTCATAGGGATGCATCAGTATTATTTGACCCAGGTTCCACATATTCATATGTGTCTACTTATTTTGCTTCACATTTGGGGATAACTCGGGATTCTTTGAGCTCTCCCGTTTATGTTTCTACTCCCGTGAGAAAATTCTCTCGTTGTGGACCGTGTATATCAGTCGTGTTTGATTGTTATCAGTGGGATTGAGACCAGAGCTGCTTTGTTATTATTCGATATGGTAGATTTCGATGTTATCTTGGTAATGAATTGGTTGTCTCCCCATTATTCTATTCTTGATTTTCACGCTAATATGCCAGGTTTACCGAGACTAGAGTGGAGAGGTACTTTAGAGTATAATCCCCGCAGGGTCATTTCGTTCCTTAAGGCTCATCGGATAGTTGAGAAGGGGTGTGATGCGTATTTGGCCTATGTGAGAGATGTTAGTAGTGATACCCCTACAGTTGAGTCAATGCCAATAGTAAGGGACTTCCCTGATGTTTTTCCAGCTGATCTTCCAGGTATGCCGCCCAACAGAGATATTGATTTCGACGGTGATTTGTTACCGGGCACTCAACCCATTTCCATTCCTCCCTATCGTATGGCTCCTTCTGAATTGAAGGAGTTGAATCAACAGTTGCAGGAGGTTCTTGATAAGGGTTTCATCATACCCAATGTATCACCTTGGGGTGCCCCGGTATTGTTTGTGAAGAATAAAGATGGTTCTATGCGTATGCGTATTGATTATCGGCAGCTGAACAAGGTTACAGGGAAGAACATGTATCCTTTGCCTCACATTGATTATTTATTTGACCAGTTACAGGGTGTCAGGGTATTTTCCAAGATTGACTTGCGTTCTGGCTATCATCAGTTAAAGATTCGGGAGCCGGATATCCCGAAGACTGCCTTCAGGACTAGATATGGACATTATGAGTTTCTTGTCATGTCATTTGGGCTGACCAATGCCCCAGCAGTCTTTATGCACTTGATGCATAGTGTGTTCCGGCCTTATCTTGATTCCTTAGTCATTGTGTTTATTGATGATATCTTGGTATATTCCTGGTATCAGGAGGATCATGAGAAGCATTTGAAGACTATGCTTCATACTTTGAGGGAGAATAAATTGTATGCAAAATTTTCTAAGTGTGAATTTTGGCTTGATTCAGTGGCATTCTTAGTCCATGTGGTGTCTTGTGATGGGATCAAGGTAGATACGAAGAAGGTAAAGGCGGTTTAGAGTTGGCCTAGACCGTCATCAACTACTGGATCCGCAACCTCCTTGGTTTGGCAGGGTATTATCACCGCTTTGTATAAGGATTTTCATCTATTGAAGCCCCTATGACCAGACTGACCCAAAAGGGTGCCCCGTTCAGATGGAATAAGGAGTGTGAGGAGAGCTTTCAGAAGCTCAAGACAGCCCTGACTACAGCTCCAGTGTTGGTATTGCCTATAGGCTCAGGATCTTATACAGTCTATTGTGATGCCTCGAGGATTGACCTTGGAGCGGTTTTGATGCAGGACGGTAAGGTGATTGCCTATGCGTCCAGAAATTTGAAGGTGCATGATAAGAACTATCCAGTTCATGATCTCGAGTTGGCAGTTATTGTTCACGCCCTGAAGATCTGGCGTCATTATTTATACGGTGTTCCCTGTGAGATTTTCACGGATCACCGGAGTTTGCAGCATTTGTTCAAGTAGAAGAACCTTAATTTGCGCCAGCGGAGGTGGTTGGAGTTACTAAAATACTATGATATCACTATATTATACCACCCCGAGGAAGGCCAATGTGGTGGCCGAAGCCTTGAGTCGCCGGGTGGAGAGTTTGGGGAGTTTGGCATACCTTCCGGCAGTTGAGAGGCCCTTAGCTTTGGATGTTCAGTCCTTAGCCAGTCAGTTTGTGAGATTGAATCTTTCAGAGCCTTGACGGGTATTAGCTTGTGTGGTTGCTCGATCTTCTTCTTATGACCGCATCAGAGAGCGCCACTATGATGATCCCCACCTTTCGGTTCTTCAGGACAGGATCCGGCGGGGTGATGCCAGGGACGTGACTATAGGTGATGATGGCGTGATGAGGATGCATGGTCGTATCTGTGTGCCCAATGTAGATGGGCTTCGGGAGCTGATTCTGGAGGAGGCCCATAGCTCGCGGTACTTCATTATTCCGAGTGCCGCGAAGATGTACCAGGACTTGAGACAGCACTATTAGTGGAGAAGGATGAAAAAAGACATAGTTGGATTTGTGGCCAAGTGTCTCAATTGTCAGCAAGTTAAATATGAGCATCATAGACCAGGAGGGTTTCTTCAGCAGATTGAGCTCCCGGAGTGGAAGTGGGAGCGGATCACCATGGACTTTGTGGTTGGACTTCCTCGGACTCTGAGAAAGTTCGATGCTATTTGAGTGATCGTGGATCGGCTGACCAAGTCAGCCCATTTCATTCCAGTGTTGACTACATATTCCTCAGAGAAATTGGCTAAGATTTATATCAGGTAGATTGTCCGCCTTCACGGTATCCCAATATCTATCATTTCAGACAGAGGTACACAGTTCACTTCATGGTTCTAGAGAGCCGTTCAGCAGGAGTTGGGCACTAGGGTAGAGTTGAGTACATCCTTTCACCCTCAGACGGACGGGCAGTCCGAGGGCACGATTCAGATTCTTAAGGATATGCTTTGTGCCTGTGTGATGGAGTTTGGAGGGTCATGGGACCAATACTTGACACTTGGAGATTTTGATTATAATAACAGCTACAAGTCTAGCATTCAGATGGCACCGTATGAGGCTTTGTATGGTAGGCGGTGCCGATCTCCAGTGGGATGGTTTGAGCCAGGCGAGGCCCGATTGTTGGGTACAGATTTGGTCCAGGATGCCCTAGACAAGGTAAAGGTGATTCAGGAGAGACTTCGCACAGCTCAGTCCAGGCAGAAGAGTTATGCGGACCGGAAGGTTTGTGACTTGGCATTTATGGTTGGTGATCGGGTTTTGCTGTGGGTATCGCCTATGAAAGGCGTCATGAGGTTCGAGAAGAAGGGGAAGCTGAGTCCGAGGTTCATTGGCCCTTTTGAAATATTGCGGCGCATTGGGGAGGTTGCTTATGAGCTTGCCTTACCTCCCAGCCTAGCAGGAGTTCATCCGGTACCCCACGTCTCTATGTTCCGGAAGTATCACGGTGATCCAGCTCATGTATTGGATTTCAGTTCAGTTCAGCTGGACAAGGATCTGACTTATGTTGAGGAGCCAGTAGCTATATTGGATAGGAAGGTCAGAAAGCTCAGGTCGAAGAATATTGCATCTGTAAAGGTTCAGTGGAAGGGTCAATCGGTCGAGGAGGCGACCTGGGAGATCGAGCAGGATATGCGCAGCCAGTACCCTCACCTTTTCACAACTTCGGGTATGTCTTTATACTCGTTCGAGGACGAACATTTTTCTTAAGAGGGGGAGAATTTAACGACCTGGTCGGTCGTTTTGAGAGTTAGCACCCCGATCCCTTAATAACTGTTTTCCTCACATTTTTTTTTCTGCTTATGGGACTTGCCGGAGTGTTAGTTGTGGAATTTGTAGAGTTTGGGACACATAGTCCCTAAATATGAGTTTAAGCCTTAGAAATAAAACCGTAGTTCAAACTGTATGAAGATGGATCTGGAATGGAATTTCGTCAACTCAGTTAGCTCCGTTGAGTTATTTCGGGGCTAGGAGCGCGTCCGGAATGTGTTTTTGAGGCCTGTAGTAGATTTAGGATTGAATTGGCTAAAGTTAGAATTTCGTCGATTTTGGCCGATAGGTAAAATTTTGATATCGGGCTCGGAATGGGATTCCAAAAGTGGTTGTAGGTCCGTAGTGTCATTTATGACATGTGTGTCAAATTTGAGGTCATTCGAACTAGTTTTGACGTTTTTCGGCATCAGTTGTGGATTTTGGAAAATTCCGAAGTTCTTAGGCTTGAATCCATGCATAATTCGTGATTTTGGTGTTATGCAATGTGGTTTGAAGGCTCGACTAAGTTCGAATTAGGTATTAGGACTGGTTGGTAGGTTTGGTTGAGGTCCTGGGGGGGCCTTGGCGGTGTTTCGAATGGTCAACAAATCATTTTTAGCCTTGTATGGATTGCTGGTTTTCTGGTGTGAGTGCAACAGACTTTTCTTCATCGCGATCGCGTGAGGGAGTCCGCGATCGCATAGGTAAATTGGAGGCCATTCAAGATTTAATGCATCGCGATCGCATGAAATGGAACGCGATCGCGTAGAGTAGGAAACTTCGTCACTGCGTTTTCATGGGCTATGTCGCGTTTGCGTAGAAGAAATAAGGCGGCAGGGATTTTAAGTGTTCCTCTACGCGGTCGCGTGCAACCAACCGCGATCGCGTAGGTCTGAGGGAGTTAAGCATCGCGCTCGTGAATGTTTCCTCGCGTTCGCGTAGGGTTATCTGAGGCGCGTGTAAGTTTGTTCTTCGCGATCGCGATTGGTTGTCCGCAATCGCAGTGAAGGGATGCCTGGGCAGAATTAAAAGACCCATAATAGAGAGTTTTAGCCAAAATTCATAATTTGAACTTGGGAGCTCGGGGATTTGCGATTTTGGGAGAGATTTTGACATGGGCGTTTTTGGGTAAGTAATTATTACTCGGTTTTGACTAATTTCCACGAATCTATGCTTAAATTCATCCTTTAATTTCGAATTTGGGGTGAAAATTGGGGGAAATTGGATAAGGTTCTTAGGCCGAGTTTTTGAGTTTTGATCGAGATTTTGGTATTCGATTTGAGTAAATTTGGTATGGTTAGACTCGTGAGTGAACGTGTGTTCGGAATTTGTGACTTTTACCCAATTTCGAGACATGGGCTCTGGGGACGTTTTCGGCGATTTTCCTAATTTCGCGTATTAGCTTCGAATCTATTAGTTAGATTAATTTCTTAAAGATATATTTACATTATGCAATTGAATTGAATAGATTTGGATCATTTGGAGTCGGGTACTCATGGCAAGAACGTGATCTCGGGTTAAGTTGAGCGGTCGGGGTAAGTGGCTTGCCTAACTCTGTGTTGGGGATTTTTCCTTAGGTTGTTTTTAACAAATTGTTGTGTGGGCGTCGTGTATGTGAGGTGACAAGTACGTACACGGGCCATTCTTGCAAAATTCCCATTTTTTCCTTCGAAAATTATAAGTTGTTTTGTTCTTCTATTACATTACGTAAATGCGTTTAACTGTTCATCTTAGATTAGGGAAGCATGCTTAGTTGTTTTCATATTAAATTGCCTACTTGACACTCTGTGCGCCATGTATAGTTAGTTTTCCCTGTTTTACTATCTGTGTTTAGATGAAATGTTAAAATTGTTGATTATTGTCATTTACTTCGCATTTGCATATTTAAATTGGGGACTACGAATGTATTCTGGGAGAACCCCCATGTACTGCATATTTAATTGGGGACTACTGACGTATTTCAGGAGATTTTCCAGCACTGCATATTTAAATTGGGGACTACAGACGTATTCCGGGAGATTCCCCAGCTATAATAGTGTAGGAGCTCGTGACTATGTTGTGACAATCCGGGTCTTGGGGTATATTTGTACATGTCGAGCGTCGTTGCTATACTTGCTTAGATTTTCTCTCCTTTCCTGTCTTTAATTTATATTGCATTTAATTCAGTTTTATTGGCAAATTTAGGCTTACCTAGTCGTAGAGACTAGGTTCCATCAAGATCCTTTCGAAGGGTAAATCGGGTCGTGACAACTGCCCTCCAGAAGTGCGAGGTGAATTGCGTACCTCGATCAGAAATAATAGACACGGGCACACCGTGAAGACGGACGATCTCGCGGATATTAATCTCTGCCAACCGCTCCGAAGAATAGGTAACTGCCATAGGAATGAAGTGTGCTGACTTAGTCAGCCTGTCCATAATAACTCAAACGGCGTCGAACCTCTTCTGAGTCCATGTGATTCCAACAACGAAGTCCATAGTGATATGCTCCCACTTCCACTCAAGAATCTATATCCTCTGAAGCAAACCACCTGGTCTCTGATGCTCATACTTCACTTGCTGATAATTCATGCACCGAGCTACATAAGCAACTATATCCTTCTTCATCCTCCTCCACCAATAATGATGTCGCAAGTTCTGATACATCTTTGTGGCGCCGGGATGAATAGAATACCGGGAACTGTGGGCCTCCTCAAGAATCAACTCACGAAGTCCATCCATATTAGTCACACAAACACGACCCTGCATCCTCAAGACTGTGTCATCACCAACAGTAACATGATTGAAACCACTGCACCACACTATGTCCCTAAGGACCAACAAATGAGGGCCGTCATACTGTCGATCTCTGATACGCTCAAACAAGGAAGACCGAGTGACTGTGCAAGCTAAAACACGGTTAGGCTCTGAAATATCCAACCTCACTAAATGGTAGGCTAAAATCTGAACATCTGATGCTAGCAGCCTCTCGCTGGCTAGAATGAAGGCAAGGCTGCCCATACTAGCTGTCTTCATACTCAATGCGTCGACCACCACATTGGCCTTCCCGGGATGATACAAGATGGTGATGTCATAGTCTTTCAATAGCTCCATCCACCTCATCTGCCTCAAATTGAGATCCTTTTGCTTGAAAAAATATTGAAGGCTCCGAGGATCAGTGAAAACCTCACACGACACGCCATAAAGATAATGCCTTCAAATCTTCAGCGCATGAACAATGGCTGCCAACTCTAAATCATGGATAGGGTAATTCTTCTCATGAACCTTCAAATGTTGCAACGCATAAGCAATCACCCTACCCTCCTGCATCAATACCGCACTGAGACCAACACGGGAGGTATCACAATATACCATGTACGATCCTGAACAGTGGGCAACACCAACACCGGTGCTGTAGTCAAAGCAGTCTTGAGCTTCTGAAAGCTCGCCTCACACTCGTCTGACCATCTGAACGGGGCACCCTTCTGGGTCAACCTGGTCAACGGGGCTGCTATAGATGAAAACCCCTCCATAAATCGACGGTAATAGCCTGCCAAACCCAATAATCTCCTGATCTCCATAGCTGAAGTGGGTCTAGGCTAGTTCTGGACTGCCTCAATTTTCTTAAGATCTACCTGAATGCCCTCACCTGATACGACGTGCCTTAAGAAAGCGAATGAATCCAACCAAAACTCGCACTTCGAAAACTTGGCGTACAACTGGCTGTCTCTCAGAATCTGAAGCACAACTCTGAGATGCTGCTTATGCTCTTCTCGACTGCGGGATTTTTACATATATAGCCAGCCATATTAATTGTTTACTTCTTCTAGTCATATACATAGAGTACACATTGATTATACATAACTATACACATTTAATACATAAATTATGCATATAATATAAATTCATTGGCTATTTTTAGTTTAAGTTGTAAGGTGGACGGTTATTAGGGTAAATTCTTCTATGAATTATATATTTGTTCCGGTTGGGCCTAATTATGTAGACTCAACTGAACCACAATAAAAAATTTGGACCGTTCATTCTCTTTAATGGACCATTTCCAAGAATATCGGGAGAAATTAAAAAATAGTCAGATTTACAAGTGGTCATTCAAAAATAGTCACAGTTTCAAAAGTAATCGAAATTTAACCATTTTTCATGTAAAGATAAATCTGAACGAAAACACTGTTCAAAATCCGTAAAATACTCCAGTATAATATACTGTAGTTCCAGCATAAGTATACTTGAGTTGCAGCACAAGTATACTGGAACTCCAGCATATTATACTGGAGTTCCAGCAAAGTATACCGGTCCAGTATAATATTCTAGAAGTTCATACACATGTGCTCGAATCTCCAGTATATTATGCAGGAACATTCCACGTGTTGGAGTTCCAGCATAATATGCTGGAAGTTCATACACAGGAGCACCGAACCCCAGTATATTATGTTGGACTGGTCTCTGTTGCAGCAAAATAGTGGTTATTTTTTAATGACTTGGAAAATGCTGACTATTTTTTAATGACCGGCCCGAAAACTGGCTAGCCCGTGCTATTTTTCCAAGAGAAATCTAATTCTTCTTTATACTCCCCTACACCTATACAATCTCAATTCCTGTAAAGTGATTAATGTTACGAGAATAGTAATTACATTATTAGCATGTTAAAAGGTGTTGGTTTTTAGTTTTTACCTCGTGGTGCATAAATATATATATATATATATATATATATATATATATATATATATATATATATATATATATATATATATATATATATATATATATGTGTGTGTGTGTG
>ML243035.1:64528-75873 GCA_005239495.1 Nicotiana undulata
ATATATATATATATATATATATATATATATATATATATATATATATATATATATATATATATATATATATTGCAATAATCTTACATGAATTAAAAAATAAATAAAATTGCGAGAGTAAGAAAGCGGCAAAACTGAAAGAGTGAGGCCCATAAACTAATGGGCTTCACAATAATTTGGTACAACATCTCGTGTAGAAGCTCAAGGTAGAGGAAAATGAAAGAGAAGAGTTTGTGAAAAAGATCGTGTGTTTGGGCATTATACTATACTAAGGGAATCTTACAGAAATGTCCCAAAATAAGACCCAACTTATCAACTTTTAGCTATTAATCACCGACTTACAAAACTAGCCAAATACATATAAAAATTGAAACCCCAAGAAATAAGGTTGTTTCTCTCCAAGAATCACACACAAAGATCTCCTTCCATATTGTAAAGCGTGATTAGCAACATTAGATGCAAGACAGAAAGAAAATTTCATGGATGAGATAATAAACAAGGTGATGAAATACAATATGTATATATATATATATATATATATATATATATATATATATATATATATATATATATATATATATACACACACAAAGTTCCAAATATTTAAGCAAAAAAGACTTTTTTTAATGGGTGTAGTTGTGATTCATTGAAAACATATAGATGAGTCAATATGCAAAATTTGAGGAAGGTTGGAGGTGATTTGGTATCAAAATACGTAGCTAAAATCCAGTTCAATTTTTTTTTCCTGTGACACATGTATCACACACGCAGGTATACATGTATATACATGTGATACACATTTGATACATATGTGGTACACCTATCATTGTTTTCACGTTCATCTTCTACTTCGAATTTTCAATTCGAACTACCTCAAAACTCAACAAAATAATCCAAAAACTAAGATTCAAGCTCTTAAGATGTACCAACCTATTATAATAACACCCACTCAAAAAAAAGCAAAAATTTGACCTTTTTTGCTACTAATAACTATTTGGCTAGTATTAGTAATATTTTATGAATTTACCAATTATTATAATAAGCTACTTATAAATGGATATTGTTGGTATTTTCCCTTATACTAATTCTCTCCTATTTAGTGTTATTAGCAAGATCAAATTGATTTTTTTTAGTAAAAGGTTGAAATCAAAACGTGGTGTTATAAGATCAAAACACAAAGCACAATTAATTCTTCCTTTTCTTGATTAGTAAACTTTTATTATATTGACATTGTAACGACCCGGCCGGTTGTTCCGTAGAATCTGCATTATTATTATTGTTTTTGCCTTGTCATGCATTGGTTGTACTGTTTATGATGTATTGGAGTCGGTTGGCTCGGGTTCAGAATGGTTGTAGTGGGAATTGAGACACTTAGTCTCTAAAAGTAGCCTTATAGTTGGAAAAGTCAACTGGGAGTTGACTTATTGGTAAACAATCTCGGAATGCGGATTTTATGGCTCGGGTAGATTCGTTAGGTGATTTGGGACGTAGGGATGTTCAGAATGTAATTTCGATGTCCGGTGTAGAATTGGGCTTGAATTGGCGAAAGTTAGTTTTTGGCGATTTCCGGTCGGCAGTGAAAGATAGGCTATCAGGGCCGGAATGGAATTCCGGAAGTTGCAGCAGGTCAGTAATGTCATTTTGGATATGTGTGAAAAATTTCAGGTCAATCGGAGTTGTTTTGGATGGTTTCGACATCGTTGGTGGAATTTAGAAGTTTCAAAGTTCATAGGCTTGAATTTGATGTGATTTTGGAGTTTTGATGTTATGTTGGGTGTTACGAGGGTGCGAATATGTTCGGATGATCATTTATGACTTGTTGGTATTTTTGGTTGGGGCCCCGAGGGGCTCGGGATGGTTTTGAGTGGTTAACGGGGAGTTTGGAATATTTTTGTTGCTGCTGAAGTTGCTGGTGCTGTTGTTTCCGCACCTGCGGATATTGTACCGCAGGAGCGGCCAAGAAGGTCGCAGGTGCGGTGAGGCCCATTTGGGGGAAAAACTGCAGAAGCGGATGTTGGGGCGCACCTGCGGAGTCGCAGGTGCGGGATTTGAATCGCGGGTGCGAGTTTGGCCGGGTTAATGAAATATCGCAGGTGCGGTGGAATTGACCGTAGGAGCGGTCTGCATGTGCGAGGTCTAGGACCGCAGGTGCAAAAATCCTGGGCAGAAAGTATATAAAGAGGACTTAGCGAGTTTTGGTCTTCTTTTCACCATTGTTCTTGCGGGTTTTGAGCTTTTGGAGGATTGTTTAAGAGGAAAACGATTGTTCTTAATTAAGGTAAGGTTTTTGGACTCCATAACTCGATTATATGTAATTAATACCTAATTAGTGGTGTCTAATTGGGAAAAATCAGTGGAAAAAGAGAGAATTAGGGCTTGAGATTATGAGACCTTCTAAGGGTGATTTGAGGGGTCATTTGGACCCCGATTTCCGCGTTTTTCTTTATATGTATAGACTCGTGAGAGGATGAGGATCATTTTGGTATAAAATTTGTCGAGTTCCGAGACGTAGGCTCGGGGGTCAGGTTTTGACCAATTTCGGGAATTGTGCATAAAGTTGATATTTTTCAATTGAGTTTCACCTCCCTAGCGTATTTTGATGTGATAAATCTGATTTTCATAGATTCGGAGCGTTCGGGAGCCGATTCGATGGGCAAGAGTATTGCGGAATAGTTTTTCGGGCTAGTTTGAGATAAGTAATATCTTTAAATCCTGTCTTGAGGGTATAAAACCCCGGACTTTATATCATTTCACTGTTTTTGAGTGTCGCACACACTGGATGACGAGGGTGGGGCGTGCACGTATTGGAAATTTAGAAATTGGTTCCTCATGAGGCAACTATTGAGTTGCGAAACTGCTTTCAAATCATATTTTAAATAGTATTACTATGTTCCTGATATATTTGGGTTGTAAGCCACATTTGGGGCCTCGTGCCGATCTGTTTAAACCCCCTGGGGGCTATTTTATGATATTCCTCACATAGTAATTATGATTTTACACTCAGTCTTTCTTGTTAAATTGTATGACACTCAGATTTGTTGATATTATCATTTCCTGAAATGAAATACTGTTTTGGGTCGAGAACCCCGATTATTTATGGCCCGAGTGGCATGTTGAGAGTGTCTGACTGAGTGAGGCCGAGAGTCAATATTGTGAGGATATTTATGATATGAGAGAGCCGAGTGCCTGAGTGATTGATGCCATGACTTGGCTATTCATAGCGCTTGGGCTGTAGGAGCCCCTCCGGAGTCTGTACACCCCCAGTGAGCGCAGGTACCTACTGAGTGCGAGTGCTGAGTGACGAGTGATTGGGAGGCATGAGTGACTGTGAGGTGCTGAGTGGTGATTTGGCCCGATGGGCGGTTTATAATGATATTTTGCTGAGTTTTTTTATTATGATTCATTTCATCTTTCATACTGGGATTTTTGGAATTTCACTCAGAAATATTGGGAATCATACTTGTTCAAAGGATTTTTACGGAAACAAATTTTTACACACATGGACTAAATGTATACATTGTTAGAACTCGGTATTTTACTATTTGTGAATTGGTGTTTAGTTACTGTGTGTTTCTTATCGTCAGACTTGATTTATTTTCATTACTATTGAGTTGGCGTACTCATCATTACTCCCTGCACCTCTGCATGCAGATCCAGATACTGGTTCTGAGCAGTAGCCATCTGAGTCTATGCGGCGTCAGCATTGGGGATTTTGAGGTAGCTGTCCAGCGTCCACATCATCTTCATTTCCCTTCCCTCATTTAGTACTTAGTATTTTGTTCTGAGACATTGTATTATGACATTAACAATATTAGTATTCCTCTTAGATGCTCATGATTTGTTGACTCCAGTTATGGGGAATGGTTATAGATTGTTAGCTTATTTATGTTGTTTTAAGGTTTAGAAATTTATACACTTGATATGAGGAATGTTATTAATGATTTGGGGAAATTTTTACAAAGGGAAACGTGTAATTATGTGATAGTGTCTAGCCTAGTTCCACGATAGGCGCCATCACGACCAATTAGGATTTGGGGTCGTGACAAGTTGGTATCAGATCTCTAGGTTACATAGAACTCAACGGTCATGAGCAGGTTTAGTAGAGTCTTGCGCATCGGTACAGAGACGTCTGTACTTATATTCGAGAGGCTACAGAACTCTTAGGAAAAATCTCATTTTCTTGTACACTGTCGTGCCATTCTATTGATTTTGGAAATCTAAACTTCTGTTGTTTCATTCTCTCATAGATGGTGAGGACACGCGCTACTTATCAGGGTGACCAGACACCAGTTGGACCCCCGAGAGGCTGAGGTCGTGGTAGATGTAGGGGACCAGCTTGCACAGCAACCGGGGCGGTACCAGTTGATCCCTACTATTCATGATCAAGTTCCCGCCGCGGGTGTTCCAGTGGGACAGGCTCAGGCACCGGCAGTGCCCATCGTTATTCCGGGTCTTCAGGAGACCTTGGCTTAGATTTTGACAGTGTGTAATAGCTTAGCTCAAGCAGTTGTTGTGTCTGCTACTGTCGCTACATCTCAGACCGGGGAAGGCACTCAGACTCCAGCTGCCCGGACACCTGAGCAGGTTGTACAGGGCCTGCAGAAACCAAGGGAAGTCCCAGCCCAGTCGATTGCCCTAGTCCAGGACTATGTGGTTCCAGCCATGCCCGAGGATGAGCAGCGCAGGCTGGAGAGGTTCAGTAGACTTCAGCCTCCGACTTTCAGCGGCGCAGAAGGCGAGGATGCCTGGGGTTTTCTAGATAGGTGTCATTGGGATACTTTGCACCGCCGGGATACTGGAGACCAGTGGGGTCTCATTTGCTACATTCCAGTTTTCTGGTGCTGCTTTTACTTTGTGGGAGTCTTTAGAGAGACGTAGTCCTGTTGGTTCAACACCCCTCACCTGGCAGCAGTTCTCCATTATCTTTCTGGAGAAGTATGTCCCTCAGTCCCACAGGGAGGAGCAGCGCAGGTAGTTTAAGCAGCTGCGCCTGGGGGAGTTGTCAGTTACACAGTACGAGATGCAATTTTCTGAGCTGGCTCGGCATGCTACTGAGTTGGTCCCTACTGATAGGGAGAGGATCAGGAGGTTTGTAGATGGCCTCACGTATCAGCTTCAGATTTTGATGACCAGGGAGAGAGTGTCAGGTGCCACATTCGAGCAGGTTGTCGACATAACTCGGGATATTGAGTCGGTTCGCAGGCAGGAGCGAGAGAAGAGGGAGGCCAAAAGGCCTCGATCAGGTAGCTTCAGTGGTGCCCCTCCCAGAGGGCAGTTTCAGCACAGTAGAGGTCGTCCATTTAGACCTCCTCAACCAGTTCGCACAACTTATAGTGGCGCACCTTCGGGGCAAGGTCCCCGCAACTCTTATCCGGGCCGTTCTTTCTTTAGTTCCCTTCGAGATCAGAGCTCCTCCAAAGCATCATCCTTCCAGGGTTCCTCTATGCATGGTTCGTCTGGTGGTTATCCTAGTGGCAAGGGTTCCCTTCAGTCCCCATCTCCAGCTCCAGGTAGTTGCTTTGAGTGTGGAGAGTTTGGACATGTATGGAGGTAATGTCCTCGTCGTTCTGGTAGCTCGTCTCAGCAGGGGGGTCAGCCCTCGACATTAGCCCCAGTCACTTCACCACCCACCCAGGCAGCCAGGGGTGGTGGTCAGTCAGCTAGAGGTCTCCCTAGAGGGGGAGGTCGAGCAGGAGGAGGTCAGCCGCGTATCTACGCACTTTCAGCTAGGCCTGATGCTATGGCCTCTGATGCGGTGATCACAGGTATTATCTCAGTCTGTCAGAGAGATGCTTTGGCTTTATTTGACCCTGGTTCCACATACTCTTATGTTTCGTCATATTTTTCTCACTCTCTGGATATGCCCCGTGAGTCTTTAGTTACGTCTGTTCATGTGTCGACTCTGGTGGGCGATACTATTATTGTAGACTGTGTGTATCGGTCATGTGTGATATTTATTGGGGGTCTGGAGACTTGAGTAGACCTATTGTTACTCAGCATGGTTGAGTTTTATGTGATACTAGGCATGGATTGGCTATCTCCGTATCATGTTATTCTTGATTGTCACGCTAAGACCGTGACCTTGTCTATGTCCGGAGTTCCGAGAGTTGAGTAGAGAGGGTCTATTGAGTATGTGCCTAGCAGAGTGATTTCTTACTTGAAGGCTCAGCGTATGGTTGAGAAGGGATGTGAATGTTATCTGGCTCTTGTGAGGGATGTTAGTGGTGAGACTCCTTCTGTTGATTCTGTTCCTGTGGTCCGTGATTTTCCGGACGTATTCCTTGCAGACCTTCCAGGCATGCCACCTGACAGGGACATTGATTTTGTTATTGACTTGGTGTCAGGCACCCAGCCTATCTCTACTCCACCTTATCGTATGGCACCAGCGGAGTTGAAGGAATTGAAAGAGCAACTTGAGGAACTCCTAGATAAGGGGTTCATTCGGCCTAGTGTGTCACCTTGGGGTGCACCGATGTTGTTTGTGAAGAAAAAGGATGGTTCTATGCGCATGTGTATTGATTATCGGCAGCTGAACAAGGTTACGGTAAAGAACCGGTATCCTTTGCCCCGTATTGATGACTTGTTTGACCAGCTTCAGAGAGCTAGAGTGTTCTCTAGGATTGATTTGAGATCTGGGTATCATCAGCTGAAGATTCAAGATTCTGACATTCCGAAGACTGCTTTCAGGACCAGATATGGTCATTACACAAAGCCCGTATTCTTCCTAAACCCCCTATTCTTAGCATGACGGATATTGAATAAAGGGACGACCGAGGGGGACTGATTTGAGGGAAGCATAAAGGAAGACGCCGAAAGGTTATGTTAAAAGAGATGGCTATGAGACTAGTGCAAACAATATGTTGAAATAGTAGATTTAGTAGTCTGCTTTCTTTCTCCGGGTATGAACTCCTCCCTTGAGGAAGGCCCCTGTTGTGGCAATTCAACCCAGAGGGTATAGTTACTATAACTAATAAGAAGCATAGTAAAGTCAGTGTAAAATAATAGAATCTCTTATTAGCTTATGAAGGAAGGAAGCAAGTGTAGCTTTGAAAGCATCAAGGAGGCATTAAGGGAAACCTAGATTCAAGGTCGGAAGAATCGGAAACAGACTCGAAAACGGAACCCTTTCTCTAGCGGCCTCTTGGCTTCTTTCTTTACAATCAGTCCAGGCCAGTAGCTGCTCCTGGCTTTCGGACAGCTAGAGCACCGACAGATAGAGCGAAGAGTCCATAAGGAGAAGAGCCAAGGCTTGTCGTAGATAAGAGTTGTATACGATAAGTTTGAGTCTTATATCTTATTCGCGAGAATTTCTTCTCTCCGGTCTTGTCTCCTCACTAAGTGGCTGCACACACCTGTCTTAGAGATAGAGTCAAGCACGAGACGGGTATTTACTTGTTCTTTTTAGCATGTGCTAGCTAAAGGGTATCTGCGGTTGAATTCGTTGTTTTGCTGGTCGGCTGAGGAAAAGGCAAATGGTATTTGGAGGAATAGACAAGGCATGATTTTCGTCTTGATGAAGTGTAGAACGGGGTTGTCTTTCCATTGAGCCGGGGAGACAATCCAAATCGTAGTCAGTGTCCATTATTTGATTGAGCACGACGTGGTCTGCTAGTCGCGTTAAACCATCCAAAGGAGTACCGTCAGCCCCCAAAAGTGCTTTCCTTCTCGCGCGAAAGAAAAAAGATGTTTAGCTTTTTTGTCTGCCTCCTTTACCTATCAAAGATTCTGTTAACATTGCAGATGGCACTCTCTTACCTCTTTCACACTGTGGGTCTATGTCTTCATCCCGGATTCTTCATGATAGATTCCATTTTCCTCCTAAAAACTACTTGTTTTCTGTCAGTCACCTTGCAGCTAACCATCTTCGTCTCATCTTTTCTTCTTCTGAGTGTCTTATCCACGATCAGCGCACGGGAAGGATCGTTGGCCGGTTGGGAAAGCTTTATTATACGNGAAGGATTGTTGGCCGGTTGGGAAAGCTTTATTATACAGATATTATTCTCTACATTCCTTTTTTTCAGCTGCTTCATTAGGATAAGGAATGGGACCCGCCGTCGCCTGAGACATACACAACACACAATGCAAGACTTCTTCCATTGTCAAGGGTATATTCCTGCATTTCATTCAGATGGGTTGAACAATTCATGTGATTGTTTACAGTTGGCAATTGTATGCTCCTGGATTAAACATAAGAATCCAAAAAAGTGTGCCTTTCTTTGGATTGATTCATTCGTTAGTGTCCACTTGTGATTTGACCTACGGCTGATTTAAGGATATATCACAGACAACTACTTGAATTTAATTAAGGGGTCCTACTCGAGTGCAGTCATTCATAGGTGCAAGGTACTTTACTTACTATTATAAGTGGATGACTACAGTAGATAGATCTGGCTTTCTTTACTTAGAGAGAAGTCCTAAGCTCTTTCTAAGTTTAATATATAGAAAGTTTGGAAAATAAGTCAAATCTCCAGATCAAGAGGTTGAGGTCTGAACTCCGGCGGAGAATACGTGTCAAGGGTCTTTGATTTCATGCTCCTGAAGATAGGAATCAAACGTGAGCTGTCGTGTGTTCATACTCCGCTGCAGAATGGGGTGTCCGAAAGAAAAGACCGACATATAGTTATAGTTGAAATGGCTTTGACTTTGATGATAAATAATGGAGTACCAAAGCATCTATGGGTTGAAGCATTCACTACTACAGTGAGTTTCTGGTTATGTCGTTTGGGCTGGCCAATGCCCCAGTCGCGTTCATGCATTTGATGAACGTGTTTCAGCCTTACCTTGATTATTTCGTCATTTTGTTCATTGATGACATCCTGGTATATTCTCGTAACCAGAAGGAGCATGCTCAGCATCTGAGAGTTTTGTTCCAGAGATTGAGAGATGAGAAGCTTTATGCAAAATTCTCCAAGTGTGAGTTTTGGCTTGGTTCAGTAGCTTTATTGGGGCACGTGGTGTCCAGTGAGGGTATTCAGGTTTACCCGAAGAAGATTGAGGCGGTGCAGAGTTGGACCAGACCTTCCTCAGCTACATAGATTAGGAGCTTCCTTGGTTTGGCGGGATATTACCATCGCTTTGTGGAGGGGTTCTCTTCTATTGCTTCACCCTTGACTAGATTGACCCAGAAGGGTGCTCCATTCAGATGGTCCGATGAGTGTGACGAGAGCTTTCAGAAGCTCAAGTCAGCATTGACCACATCTCCGATGTTGGTTCTGCCTATTGGTTCGGGTTCTTATACAGTCTACTATGATGCTTCTAGAGTTGGTTTGGGAGCGATATTAATGCAGGACGGTAAGGTGATTGCCTACGCGTCTAGACAGTTGAAGGTGCACGAGAAGAATTATCCAGTGCACGATCTTGAGTTAGCTGCCATTGTTCATGCCTTGAAGATTTGGCGCCATTATTTGTATGGAGTACAGTGTGAGATTTTCACCGACCATCGTAGTTTGCAGTATCTGCTGAAGAAGAAGGACTTCAATTTGCGTCAGAAGAGGTGGTTAGAGCTTCTCAAGGATTATGACCTCACTATTGTATATCATCCGGGGAAGGCCAATGTAGTGGCCGATGCCCTGAGTTGCAAGCAGAGAGTTTGGGGAGTCTAGCCTACCTTTCAGCAGCAGAGAGACCCTTAGCACTTGATGTTCATGCTTTAGCGGGTCAGTTGGTGAGATTGGATTTGTCAGAGCCTCCGCGGGTGTTAGCTATCATGGCTTCCAGGTCTTCTCTTTATGATCAGATTAGAGCACGCTAGTTTGATGACTGGCACTTATTAGTCCTTCAGGACAGGGTCCGTCGAGGTGATGACAGGGATGTGATTATTGGTGATGACGGGGTTATGAGGATGCAGGGCCGTATTTGCGTGCCCAATGTGGATGGGCTTCGAGAGTTGATATTAGCATAGGCCCACAACTCGCGGTATTCCATCCATCCGGGTGTCGCGAAGATGTATCAGGATCTGAGACAGCAGTATTAGTGGAGGCGGATGAAGAGAGATATTCTTCAGATGTAGCACGGTGTCTCAACTGCCAGCAGGTCAAGTATGAGCACCAAAGACTAGGTGGATTACTTCAGAGGTTAGATATTCCGAAGTGGAAGTGGGAGCATATCACCATGGACTTTGTAGTTGGGATCCCACGGACTTCGAGGAGTTTTGATGCTATTTGGGTCACTGTGAATCAGCTGACCAAGTCAGCGCACTTCATTCCTATTGGTACTACTTATACTGCAGAGCGGTTAGCTGGGATCTACATCAGGGAGATTGTCCGATTGCATGGGGTTCCAATTTCTATCATTTCTGACAGAGGTACTCAGTTCACATCTCAGTTTTGGAGAGCCGTCCAGAGAGGTATGGGTACTCAGGTAGAGTTGAGCACTGCATTTCATCCTCAGACCGACGGGCAGTCGGAGCGGACTATTCAGATTTTGGAGGACATGTTGCGTGCAGGTGTGATTGATTTTGGGGGTTCATGGGACCAGTTTTTGTGATGACCCAAAGGGGAATATAGACTCCGTCCCATGCCTAATTTTCATAAAAAGGTTAATTTTAAATACTTTGATTTGCGTGCGAAGCCGGGGCATGAAATCGGAAAGCTTTTATGTTAAAATATGAGAAATAGTAATTCCTAGAGTTGAAAATTTAATTATAGTTGACTTTGGTCAACATTTTTAGTAAACGGACCCGGATCTGTGTTCGGACGATCCCGGGAGGTCCGCAGAAAAATATGGGACTTGGGTGTATGCCCGAAATTGAATTCCGATGTCCCAAGCCTTAGAAAATAATTTTTGAAAATAAAGAAATGAAATAATATGTGAAATATATGATATCGGACCCGTATTTTGGTTCCGGAGCCCCGAACAAGTTTTTTTTGTTATATAAGTCCTATCTGTGAAGTTTCATAATAATCGGAGTTGATTTGATGCAATTCGGACATCCGGTTGAAAAGTTAGAAATTTGAGTGTTCTTGAGAAAATCTTGAGTTTGGAGGTCAAATCTGTAGATTTTGATGTTAGTTTGATGATTTTATTTATCAAACAAGTCTGTATGATGCTTTTAGATGTGTGTGCATGTTTGGTTTGGAGCCACGAGGGCTCGGGTGAGTTTCGGGTAGGTGATCACGCCTCACCCACAGTACTATATAAGCAGGAAGGCAAGGATCGTGTAGCTTTTACCCGAACGGTCGTGATCGAATCCACAGGGAGTCTATAATGGGAGTGAGTGTCTAAGTAATCTATAAGGGTCGAGTGTTTCTAATTGCACTTCTAAACATTTGCTTGGTTTGAACTATGCTAAGTATATTCTATTGATTGTATGCTAATTAATGGCTATATTATTTTTGGTGTTGTTTTCT